>JANHGB010021965.1:0-40727 GCA_026283785.1 Coracopsis vasa
CAGGCTGCTCAAAGCCCCATCCAACCTGGCCTTGAACACTGCCAGGGATGGGGCAGCCACAGCTTCTCTGGGCAACCTGTTTCAGTGTCTCACCACCCACACAGTAAAGAACTTCTTCTCAATGTTTAACTTAAATCTACCCTCTGTCAGTTTAAAGCCATTCACCCTTGTCCTGTCACTACATGCCCTTGTGAAAAGTCCCTGTCTGGATTTCTTGTAGGCCCCTTCAGGTACCGGAAGGGTGCTGTAAGGTCTCCCTGGAGCCTTCTCTTCTCCAGGCTGACCAAGCCCAGCTCTCTCAGCTGCTCCAGCCCTTTGAGCATCTTTGCAGCCTTCTCTGGATGTGCCCCAACAGGCCCATGTTCTTCTTACGTTGAGGATTCCAGAGCTGGATGCATAACTGCAGGTGGGGTCACAAGAGCAGACTAGAGGGGAAGAATCACCTCCCACCACTTGCTGGCTGTGCAGTTTTTGATGCAGCCTAGCACAGTGTTGATTTCTGGGCTTCAAGTGCACGCTGTCAGGTCATGTTGAGCTTCTTGTCAGTCAATATCCCCAAGTCCTTCTCCTCAGGACTGGTCTCAATCCATTCTCTGCCCAGGCTGTATTTGTGCTTGGGATTGCTCCAACTCATGTGTGATGCCTTGCACTTGGCCCTTTTGAAATTCGTGGGGTTTGCACCGGCCCGCTTCTTGAGCCTACCAGGGTCTTTCTGGAAGTCAGTCATTCCCTCTAGCATGTCACCCATGCCTCACAGTTTGGTGTCATCTCAAACATGCTGAGGGTGCACTCAATCCCACTGTCTGTGTCACTGGCAAATATGTTAAACAGCACTAGTCCAAGTACCGAGCCCTGAGGGTCACCACTCATCACTGGTCTCCACTTAGATATCGAGCCATTGACCACAACTCCTTCAGTGCAACCATCCAGCCAATTCCTTATGCACCAAGTGGTCTATCTGTCACATCCATGCCTCTCTAGTTCAGAGACAAGGATGTCATGCTTACAGTGTCAGTGCCTTGCACAAGTCCAAGTAGACTTTGAAACATGATACATGATACATTTAATGCACCATTCTTGGAAGACATCGTTACTCAGCCATGTACTGCTTTGTAGATAGACATAATGAGCAATAAATCAAGCCTTGTATGTTATACAGCACACAGACATACAAATTTAAATTTAATACATCTGCATGTTTGCATTGCATGGCAAAAATTTACCATGTAGGCTGCTCAAAGACTTCAGCCACCCCAGCATTTTCTAAAGTCTTTTGAAATGGAGATATTTGGTATTTGTACTGCCTATGACTTCAGTATACTTAAGTTTTATAAATGAATACCTAAAACTCTTCTACGGGAAGCTTACTGTATATGTACTACTTGTAAGAATATCTCATTTGGAAAAATGCTGTTGAAATAATACAGAATAAGAGCAACATACAGCTCAGTTAGGCAATATGCTTATAAAAACAAAGGCTTAACACAACATGTAAAAATACAAGTGTTCATGTCATCCAAAACAGGACAGTTGCTGTTTTGAACACATAGTCAAGGATTTTAATGAGAAGTCTTGTCCATCATAATAGCCAGGTGCAATATATGAAGTTCTTATTCTTCTAAACATCCTTTACAAATGCTGACAGCTGACCACAAGTTTGCAATGAAGGAGGGAAATCATAGTATGGAAGGGCGGATCAGCCTGCAATCTGAAAAGGTATTAATGTGAGACAAAGATGTGGCTCTGACTCCAAACTCTCACCTCACATGGTGATATTTCTATTGTTGAAGAAGAAGCAGAGTTAAATTTCAGAGCTTTTTCCCAAGGCATTGAGCATTTTTGACTGTTTATGTGTGTTAGTGAGAGAGCTGGAGAAGCTCTGGATCCATTTGTGAGAAGAATTATTAGAGTCTGGGATATCTAGCACAAGATGTTTTGTTGGTATTCTGTTAACAGAGTGCTTAGTAATGTAAATGGAAAATCAACTTCTTTAACACTGCTGTCTTCAGACCTGAAATAACTGGACAGGTCAGAAACTGTAAATGCATCTGGCACTCAGGAAAGAGGTGAGAAATGAAGCTAAGCACTTTGTCATAATTCATTATCCAACTTAGCATTTCCCAAGGCAAATACCTGAGAGGAAACAAAAATAAAAGAAAGAAAGAGATATGTAGTATTCTGTCCCAAAACTGGGAAGAAGTATTTATAGGTGTATTGGAACAAATAAATAATATCAGTAACAACCTGTATTGCCAGTCCTGCAATGACTCTGATGTGTGACGACAGGTCTACGTCTTGCCTGACACATTGCCAGGCTGCTGTCACTACTGAGGGACTATCTAAGGTTTAAGAAACTCAGAGCTGAGCAGCCACACACTGCCAGTCACAGGGCTTTGTGACAGGGAATTGAAGATTGCCAATAACGTAACCAAAAGTCTTTTTGGCTGAAGAGCCTTGCACTCGTCTTCTCATATTGTTGCAAGGGTGTCTAAATACCACCATTGTCATGCACAGCAAAATAAACTCTGACAGCTCCAAACAGACAACTCAAAAGCGGTATTTGTTCTTTCACTGTCACCATGGGGCAAGCAGTCTATCTAGATCTGTGCACTGTAGGATTATATTGATTTTCTGAAAGTAATTACAATAAAGCGTGTTATACAAGAAATAACAGCTAGAGCAAGGGACTACTATTAGCAGAAATGAGATAGGAGGAAAAGATGCAAATTATATAATATTAATGGACTTAAAGAAACATTTTCAGGGTCAAATGAAATAAAGCAAATCACAGTTCTGTTTTACTTGCTCATACAAGTCCTCAATTCATTATATTACCATGTTCAGTATATTATTAAAACTCCTTTTAATATTTCTCTGGACCATACTCAAAGTGTTATTTCATCATTTGTGAATGAACTTCAGTAAAAGTCATCTTGTATGCTGATTAAATGAAGAACTCTGATATTAGTCTGGTTGCCTAGTTTTCCCCTCAAACAATGTGATTTTTTTTTTTCTTGGAAATCAGTGATAACCTCAGCATAATGTAATTAATGCAGTTGCCTGAATACAGTGTCATTTTATGGCATCTAAGAGGTTGACGTGGCATCAGTGAATATGGTCCAGGTTCCATAGAAGTGCGTCAGCCACTGAGGAGCTAGAGGCCAAGCAATGTGAACTAGGCATCTCAAATTTCTGTATTTGGGAAACTGAATCAACACCGCTTGCACAAATATTGATATGCAACTTTCATTTCTGGATGGACAGCCAAGCCCAAAAAGTGTTGGTGGAATGGAGTTAAATCCAGTCAGAGGCCAATCATGAGTAGTTTCCCCAGTGTTTAGTACTGGGGCCAGTTCTGTTTAGTACCTTTATCAATGATCTGGGCAAAGGGATCAAGTGCATCCTCAGTAAGTTTGCAAACAACATGAAGTTGTTCAGAATGTTGATCTGCTTGAGTGTAGGAAGGCTCTGCAGAGAGATCTGAACAGGCAGAATTGATGGATCAATGGATTGAGGCCAATTGCATACGGTTCAACAAGGCAAAGTGCCGGGTCCTACATTTGAGCCACAACAGCCCCATGCAACACTACAGGCTTGTGATAGAGTGGCTGGGAAGCTGCCCAGAGGAAAAGGACTTGGGGATGTTGGTCAACAGCCAGATAAACATGACCCATCTTATTCCCAGGTGGCCAAGAAGGCCAGTGGCATCCTGGCTTGTATCAGAAATAGTGTGGCCAGCAGGACTAGGAAGCAGATTGTCTCCTGTACTGGGCACTGCTGAGGCCACACTTTGAATCCTGTGTTCAGTTCTGGGCCTCTCACTCACAAGACATTGAGATGCTGAAGCGTGTCCAGAGAAGAGCAATGAAGTTGGTGAAAGATCTGAAGCACAAATCTCATGAGGAGTGACTGAGGGAACTGGGGTTGTCCAGCCTGGAGAAAAGATGGCTCAGGGGAAACCTTATTGCTCACTATAATTACCTGAAAGGAGGATGGAATGAGGTGCGGATTGGTCCCTTTACCCAAGTAACATGTGACGGAATAAGAGCGAATGGCCTCAAGTTGCACCAGGGGAGATTTGGATTGGAGATTAGGGAGAAATTCGTCACTAAAACAGTTGTTGAGCATTGGAACAGGCTGCCCAGGAAAGTGGTGGAGTCACCATCCCTGGAGGTATTTAAGAGATCTATAGATTTGGCTTTTAGGGACATGGTTTAGTGGTGGACTTAGCGGGACTGGGTTAACGCTTGGACTCAATGATCTTAAGTCTTTTCCAACATAAATGATTGCATGATTCTTACATTTTAAGAAAGGTACTGGAGATGGCTGAAGGTCCTTCACCTGGTGACTCTAGCATCACATAAAACAGGAAAAGGTACAGAGAATCACAACCTGAATCTGTCAAAATATACACTAGATGGCAACTCAGCCTTTTGCATCTCCTGGCTGGATTCTTAAGCTGCATCACATTCTATCTCCTTAGTCTAACAGAGCAGCAAGCAATATGAGCACTTTTAAAATTTGATGATGTTATATATTCATCACTCAAAGAAATATTATCTCATCAGACACACTTCAAATGTTTTTATATATGCTTTTTAAAATATGCATGCTCTATTGTAAAAGAAACAGGTTAATTAAATAATTATATTTTCCTTAGACTTTACCTTGCTGTCAGTCAAGGAATACACTAATTTCCTGAATACAAATAATCAGAATTACACACAGTATTCCAGATTTGATCCCACAAGTACCTTATACAATGACATTGATATTTCCCCGTGCCTATCACAAACATCTCTCTTGTGGTTACATTTGATTGTTTCATACAACATTAGTAGCTATAATCATACACTTCTCAGACAGTACCCTTCCATTTCTCTTTCTTCTTCTGTCATTTCTAAATTATGAGCTTCCAGTTATTACACACATACCTGCAATTAATCCTGGCACACATATTACTTATCGTTTCATCCTACTTCTGTTTTATGTGGTCTGAAGACCACTCCATTCTTCCCTTATTTCATTTGGCTTTTGCTGTCTTGATAATAACTCCCAGTTCTGTGCAATTAGCAGATACCATTTCTTCACCTCTGCACTAAGGTCTTTAATGAAAACATGAAAACAAAATGGTCTTCAACTTCAGTTTCTGTTCCACTTTGTATGTGCATCTCACACATGCTTACATCTTAGGAAGCTAGTAAAGTAGAATTGAAGCATGTGATATATTCATATACAGAGTAGGGAAAATAACTGGGCTGTGTAGACCTGCAGAACTAGCTCCTTTAGTCAGTACTATTATCTAATTTTCTCTTCTCTGCCCTGAAAGGAGAAATATTGCATGCTAGAAAACTTAATACTTTTTGCTTAAAGCTGTCACTGACAACATCGCAGTCTTAATCCTGCAATGCCTGTGTTCCAGGTACTCAGGTAGAGTCAACATACAAGGGACTGTTTTCCCCATCAAGATGATGAAAGACCCACAAGCCTTTCTTGTAACACCAATTTTGGCCCATTGCTGGGTCTTTATTTATTTCCTTGGTCCACGTGTTTTTTTTTTCCTTAGGAATGGGAAAAGTTGTGTGAAAGATGAAACTTTTTTGTGCTGAGACATTTCAGCAGGAATCTACTTTTTTGATTTGTCCCCCGGTGAAGAATCACTAGATGGCATTTGCTGCTCTGGCCAATATCCTTTTCAGTCTAAAATACTTACCATGTATGCTTGCTCCTAGAAGACAGCCAACCTCTTTCCTCCCTGGGCAACTCTGATGTCCAGCCTATTTCCAGTGCATTACACTATCTCCTTCTGATTCTTCCCTCAGCCTTCAGATTTTCCTGGAATCTCTTCTTCCAATGTCTCCCATACAAGCCTATAAACCCAGACCTTTTCTGGAAAGGTCCATGTATCCCAATACCTCATCTGCAACAATATCCATAGGGAATACTACACAGGGGAGAGCATAAAGTGTTAAGAGACCTCTGGCTGGTACACTGTCTCAGACTCCAGCAGCAAAGAATCAGTGGTTTCCTCAGATGACAACAGCATGCAGTTCAACATGTTTAAAATCAGCTGATAAATCTCCCCTTCATCAGCTTTTCTAATTGCTTCTATTTTACTCTCTGAAATGTTCTGTTGGCACTGAGAACCACAATTTGACTACACACTCTTATAAAAAAAGAACGTACTTTCTCTTGCATTACTTGTTTTTAATCTGCTGCCTGTAACTTCATTACATGCCTTTAATTCTGCCATTGTAAGAAACAAAGATTAATCATTTTCTATCCCCTTTCACCATGGTATTCAGAGATCACTACCATGCAATGTCATTTCAAATCTGGCAATTCTTGCCTGTTTATTTGCTGGAAGATATGCAATGGTTTTCGTAATTGTTATCTGTCTATGTCCCTTCTTTTATTCCTATTGTATCTTTCTGTGCTTGAATTATCTGAACTGCATATGGGTGTTAAGCTGAAGACATTCCTACATCCATACAGTTACATAGATAAGCTTTATTGGGCAAAGTGAAATCTGAAAATGTAGTGTTGTTTTAATAGAAGAGTAACTCTCCCAGATCAAGAGACTCCAAGAATTGTCTTTATCACAATTTCCTGGTTGACACACAGTATTCCCAAATCTATTGTGGACCAGAACTGACTACCATATTCCAGAATTATTCAAATTTAATCTAAAAATTCTGGAATAATCTACTGGAAAAATGTTGAAGATAGGAATAGACAAAATATCAATCTCTTGCTTGGAAAGTGTTTACCAGGCTGAAAGCCAGTTGTGGGAAGGGCAAAAATCCCCAAAATTTTAGGATAGGCTAGACCTTGCTTGGATTTAGCTTTAGCCACTTAAAAGGCGAGCACATTCCGTACTGAAATGCCAGAATCAAACTCTCCTACCAACATTCTGAATTAATTGAAATTCCATTTTCTCCCAGTAACACATTCCACAGAAAAATACTGCAACCAATTCTAGTTAATGGGCTTCTGTAAAAAATAGCAGAGCAGAATGAGTCATGTTCTCAGTTGGGGATATAGAAAAGATGAAGACAGCACGAAAAAATGGGCAACACAAGCAGCATTTGTAAGGCTGACAACGTTACAGCATGCCAGCTGCTTTTGTTCTTGCACTGGTAGCAATGAGCTAGTATCAAGATTTCATTGTAATGTCATCCATTTTGTAACTCTGTTCTCCAGGACTGATATCTGGTTCTGCTCTGCTGTTCTACAGAACCGAGAACTGAACAATTACTGGAAGAAACTGGCCATTATAGCATCATTGAAAGCAGATGTTTTCTTTCCAACAATCTGTTAAATTTAAGAAGCTTTGCCTCAAAACTTCAAAAGTTGAGTCAAGAACAAAGGCTTTAGTAAGGTTTTTACATGGCAACAGCTATGAAAACCTGAGCTTACATATCAAGGGATATATACACGACGAGTATTTAAGCATCTAGCATTTTGTTGTAACATATTTTACTAGTTTATTTTTAACAATATTTTAGGATTTGCAGTATAAGTTGACATTTGAGAGCTAGGAGTGAAAAAAAGCTCTTTTCCACAAAGAACTTCATTGACTTTCTGGACTGTTTCACTGAATGGGGTTTTAGTATATTTTAATTCAGTTATCCATAGGTAAGTTGTCCACAGAAAAAGAGGAAATTTAAATGATTCATCATGACTTTTAATAGACTTTTGCATGATTTATTGATGCAAATATACTGGAAATAATTGGTTGGACATTAAAGGGCAAATGAACTGTTTTTTCTTTAACAGACAATTTGGAAATGAACAGTATAAATAGAATATAATCATCACCACTTCATTTTATGTCATTCCAATATACTGTCAATTTCTTTTCATATACAAATTCAACTTTTTTGTAATCTTGAATACCTAGAAATCTTGTATAATGAAATATGTTATTTACACTGCATATGGCTCACAAATAATTACAAATAAAAAGTATACAAAATGATTAAAATATATCATTACAAGAAAATCAAGGAAGATATAGTAGATGTTCTGATTAACTATAAATGCTTACATATTTGTACATATATTTCTAATCTGAAATTGCTAGATGATATATCCAGCGATTTTGATCAGGAATACTGGTTCTTATGCCTGCACTACTGGAGAGGAAGCAATATTTTCAGACATAATGAGCCACTTATTGAAGAAACATATATGAAACTGCATAGGGTGAAATGTAGTCATTTTAGAAAACAAAAATAAAATATTTAACATTGTAAAATATAAGCAATTTAGTTCATGCTATACAGGTACATCATATATTAAACCAATACTGTAAGATGGCATTGCAAATAAACCATAACAGAGCTATAACTTTTAAAAAATAAGCAATTCACATGGCATTTGTTTCATAAAATAGCAGATGTACAGTATTATTTACATTGCAAACTGAAGAGATAGTAACCCCATGAAACTGCAGCAAACAAATTGTTCAAAACATTGATCACAGACCTGATTCATAAAATATGTAGGAATGTGTGTAGAACGTGTGGAAAAATAAGTCCTTAGATATCTGAAATGCTGCATTAGATACTGTGTGTGCAACTCCCATCTAAAACCACCCGATGAGGTATAGCCACAGTCCCGCCACGTTTGCTCACATTTGCAGAAGGCCAGCCCAATGCACACTTTGTGTGAGGCCCCTGCACCTTTTAAATTACCTGTTCACCAGATCACACGCAGAACTGCAGCCTAATGGCCCATGTAACTAACCTTTAAATCCAAATGCAGATCAGGGGAAAGTGGTGTCTTTTTCCTACTTGTTACACATCAATGTGCCAAACTATGGTTCTGTTTACAGATTGAGCGTTACCCAGCAAACAGAACTCTTGCAGAATCAGACCACAGATGGTTTTGTATAGCAGGAAGTGTAGGATATGGTTTCAATGCTCTTTGAAGACTTCTAGCCCAAACAAGGACTCTTATTAGGTATAATAGGAATCACACTGGTTTACTTTGTAAGGATTATCAAGAGGTAGGAAGCCTGTAACTGTTCAGAACACCGGGTTTCTGGCATAGCAGTACCAAGGTTTTGGCTGTGTTGCAAAACCCTACTTTATTTGTGAAGGCTTAGGACTGCCACTGATCGTTCCTGATTCACAAGAACATTCAAAGTTCCTACCAGAAAACCTTGCTGGAAAGTGAACCTTACTTGCCAAGTCCCAACAGGGTATTTGGATATTGACCATTTCAGCAACAAATCTTTAAACAATGGTTATTAAAAAGGATAGTCATCTCCTGCCCCATGGCAGTATTATAGCTACTCAGAATTAAATTTATCTATGGAAATTCAGATACAACTCCTATGAGACAGATGATAAGTGTTGACCACTGTAATTGAATGGTGCTAGTTCCATATGTGACAATGGCAAAGAAGGTTTAAGAGAACACTAGATTTGATAAATGAGCTCTACCTCACAATCCCCCTCATTTATCTTTATTTTTCTTTTTCTTCTTTTCTTATGCTCCAGGTAGTTTTCATGACATGAGAGAGTAGGTGGTACAAATCATGTACTCCTGCTAACATCTGAAATCCAAATGCTGCAGCTTCCATGTTTTCCTCAGAATTTGCCAGGCTGAAACACATGACCATGTGTCTGCATCGCTGAGCAATGTGTCAACATATGTTTTGCCTACACACATCAACTCTTCAGCATGAGTCCAGTGCACTCGTAAAGCTGGTCTGCGCCTACCAGTAAACCCAACATATCCATAGGAAATTCTTCTCACCTGAAATACAGAATTATTCTGTACATGTTTAGTGTGGCTTTTTATCCAGGATTTCCAGACATTGGGCAGCCCACTTGAAGCTACTGACATGGCTGAAGAAATGTTAAAATATTCCAGAAGGACAAACAAAGGTATCACAAAAGGATAAAACAGCTATTTCTTCATGGGAAAGCAAGTCTGCAACATGCTACCAGATGCAGTCTTCACATATGAGAACTCAAATAATGCAAAGACACAGACTTAACCTAATTTTTTATCTTTTTAAATGATGGAAGAAGAGTAATAAATACAGTCTGGATGGTATCTTCAGCACCCAGGAGTGTAATTGAACTGGTACGTTTCATGTCGTGTTATTGCAGTGCTTAGAATATCAAGATCTATCAATGACTCTCAGTGACTTAGCTAAATTAGTGAAAATCTGGACAGACTTGGCAGCTGGAATGTATTTACTAAGTAATCCACTGAAATAAAGCAGGGAACATTTTTTCTTTGAAGCTCTATTGGCTTTAAGTGAGAGAATGTGAGGGAAGAAATAAGTATTTTATGAGAAACCGTTACATATATAAGCACAGTTTAATGAGAGAAAAAAACACCAACACTTAATTGCTTCCCTATTGTATAATGGTTTTAAACCAAATAAACATATTTATCATGTGTAAAATTTCTGAATTTGTCTTCATATTCTGTCTTTTTTTATCACCTCTTCAGTGAATTAGCTCTGAAGTAGGGTTATCCTGGACACAATCAGGAACAAAATGTTCTTCAGTGGAATTTTTCTGAGGAAACATTTTTTCTGGATATTGTGTTAATAATATGACAAAATTTAATTGATGTGAGCTACCTAACAGAGGACTTCACCAAATAAAGTGAGAACTGTTTTGAAGGGAACCTGTAAGGCTATTATTATTATTTTTAATCCAGATAATTTCTTCATTACAAGTAGACTTCCAGATAAAATGGGAAGCAAAAATTAGAACAATTTTTGTTGAAGGCTGGTGTCAGTGTCTATGCAAAAGCTTCATTAAATACGTCTATTACAATGACTCAAGAAACTTTGTGAAACTGAATAAGCAATGCAAGATCTTCAGAACTAACTCAGCTGAACCTCAAAGTGGTTTTGTTGTTTTGCTGATTACTAATAACTCATAAGTGATATTTTAGATATATTTATCTTTATGAATCAGGTACTGCGCAAAAGTCATGAACTGAAATAGCTCATTACTTTTCCCTTTCAAATGCATTAATGGGGAATCAGAGTATGATGGATCCCATCACACATTAACTAGAAGCATGAGCAAAGATTATTTGTTGAATAGAAATGTTACTGTTAGTATTTAGACAACTGTTAGTATTTAGACAAGGCAAAACTTCTTTGTTTGGTCTTGTGAAGAACAATAAAACCTGCATTTTGATTATAAACATTTATATGAATACTGGCCTAAAACTAGAGGCATTGAAATAGAAGATGTTGAGTATATTGTATATTGCTTTTCTTATAGAGTGTAGCTTATGTTTCTAATATGGTGACAAACAAGTAAAATCTTTAAGGACAAACTAAAAGGACCTCATTGTAACAAACACCACTAGAGCAGGTTGCACTATGAAAGCAATATGACAAGTCACAATGCAGTTCAGGCATGCCATTAAAAGGTAATTTGGAGTACTGTTAAGAAGGCGGGTTTATCCTTCTGCTATCTGTTAACAGCATGCCTGCATGAGTTTGGTAAAGTTTTTTCTTCTTGTTTGAGGCCTTCAGAGCCTTTAAAATGGGCAAAATATTTGACCGCAGTTACACTTTGGAAGAGTCATATCACCAAAATCTACTCAAAAGTAGGCAGAAATGGAGAATTAAGAAGTATCAATAAAAGCTGGACAGAACAAGGACATTTAACAAATGATTTATTTCTTCTGAACGTGGCCCAGGCTATTGGCACTGTTTGCATTTGCTAAAAAAAGGAAGCAGCTTAGCAGGAGGAAATTCAGTAAAGGGCTTCACTGATCTCTCCAGCCTGCAAGATTTACAGATGGCATCTGCTTTCCCATTTCCCAGCAACACATGGAGAAAGACCTCTTGCTGTATGGAAGGCTATGTAAACAGTAACTCACAAAACAGTGATTTTAAAACAAGAAGAATAAACTTTAGATATTTTTTTTTCCCAGAAGCTTATAGGGTCACAGCTATCAAGATACACATTCTGTTATAAGAAGAGCAGTACAAATGTTAAAAGCTTTTAAGACTGCATGTAGTCCACTGCACACACAATTTTCCCATGGCCTACACATATGGCACATCAATTTATTACATAGACTCATGTTCCCATAGAGGGATTAATACTGAATTCTGCTGTGTTACACTGGTGCTGCAGCCTTGAATAACTTGCTCAATGACACAACACAGGCCTGGTTAGTACACATACGCACTTAAACAGCTCGCAGTCAAGGACATAAAGAACAGAACCAAACTTTACTCTTTTGTTTTCAAGTAAGTAAGTCTTTGGTTAATAATAAGTTCAGTTGGCTTGGGGAAGCAATCATAAATGAAATAGTAGTTTTCAATCAGAGGTACTTACTGCAACTTCCAGACCACTAAGACTGCCAAATGAATCCCCGATTGAAAAAAACAAAGTGCACCATGTGATAGTTTGTACGGACTTTGCTTCTGTTGGCAGGTGAATTCCTCTGCTGAATAGCTAGAACAAGTAACCAGACTTTATTTTGCAATTACTCCCTTGGTTTCAGTGTGAGAAGACATTGGTTTATATGCTTTGCTGAGCTTTTCTGTCCATGATAGCTCACGGTAAAACTGCGACCTGCAACATCCCTTCTCAGTAGATTGCAGGCTGATGTTTTAAAATAATGTTCAGATTTACATAGCACTAAAATTAATCTCTTAACCATTATGCTCACAGAAATATCTAGGCACATCACCTTCCCTCCTCAGCGAATTATTAAAATGGAAATTAATTATCCTTATATCTGCAAGAAATTTTATATTAACTGCTTCAGTTCACAAATATCACAGTGCTCTAAACCCTGATAGAGCTCTAGTATTATTTAATGGCAACCAATATTATTTTAATACTAAGCATTCTTTGTTGATAATGCAATGTTGTTATTAGTGCAGAATGTTTGTACAAGTCCCTTCAGAGAAGCTTTACAGGACACATTATAAGAGTACTACAGAATTACACAAACAGCATTTTCACCCAGAAGAGATAGATTGGTCCACTTCCACAAGAGTGCAGGCTTTGAGGTGGGCAATATTCATATTTTAGGAATAGCAAAGATTTTTATCCAACTTGCAAACAGAGAAGTTTGAAACAAGACACTCAGGAATTCTCAGCATTAATAAAGCTGAAATTAAAACTGCACTGCACTGAACCGCTCCTACCCTTTGCTCGTCTCTCAGTCAATGACAGACCACCAATATGGGCTCGTAATTCCTACTAAAAATTGCCACTCCTAAAATCGAGCAGCATGAACTCAGGTGAACATTCATCTTCCTACAACAATACATGTTTTTTTACTCATACCTAACATTTACCCTCACATATGTCCGACCCCATTATTGCAGCTCTTTTGTCACCATCTTAGACAGGAGTTAGACCTCAGATTTTACATTGGCAACACTGAAATCAAAGGGAAAACTCCAAAGATACAACATTAAGGCATCAAAGATTAATCATCGTCTACAGTTCTCTGCAGAGGAAATGAAGACGATCTGAATAAATTGCCAGTTAGATCACCAATTTCAGAATTGCAACAGGCTCCTGGAAGAAAGTGTTAAATAAGTATCAGCACTATGAGGTTTTCCATTCATGGTTTCATGAATTTCATGGGATTTCCACTAGATGGGAGGGTCAGGATCACAGTGACAGACAGCTGGAGAATTGTTACCAGTTCTAGGTGAGGTACTGCATGCAAAGTTCAATTTGTTCACAAAGGCTTTGGGAAAAGACTGAACTATGACTTGATAGGCTCAGGCTGTGAAGTTCATGCCAATAAAACTAGCTTGGTTTGCAAAAGTTTCTCCTAATAATGAATTTATCCCACTGAAACAAATATAAATAACCAGAGTAAATCCTAGCAGTGGAGCCCTGGGCTCTAACATAACGGAGTTGTAGCGACTAAAGAGATAATGATGATCATGCCTCTCACTGAAGCAAGGATGGATGCCAAAGATGCATGATTTGGTTCAGTGCAATCCCAAGAATAGGTGACAATATATCCGTAATATCTCATGATAGCTATCAAACACAGCAGTGTCCACAGATTTTGTACTTTTTATTCCTAACTATTTTTCTACAAATTTTACCAGTCATATTATGTTCTATAGATGTATGCCATGAAATGTGTACATAATGTGTAGGATGTGCAAAGCAGATAACTGCTAGTGCTGCTTATCCTGACATCCCTCTTTCACAAATGAACCTTAACACTGTAGTAATAATGGTACATGGTGAATGACAGACAAGCGGTATTGCTGTTAATTAAATCCCAAAATCAAGATTACTGTTGACCTTTCTTACAATGATAACCAAAGGCTTCTGCAAGAACTGAACATGCAAAAAAGGACTCTATAAGATATCTGAAAGACAACGAGCATAAATAATTTACAAATGTTTTTCACAGTGATTAGATTTGCTGACAGTTATTATTTACACCCTGCACTTGTCAATGCCTCAGATCTGAAATGCAGAGACTTTAGGAAAGATGCACAGAAAAGTCACACACTATAGAAAGAAATTCTAAAGAAAATGGTGAAGGTTATTCCTGAGTGATACATAGGTCTGTTTCTGAATATAAAAGTAAAAAGGATTACTTAAGTCATAGTACAAACTGCATCCAACTACTGACTTCAGCTTGCAGAACTTTTCACCACACAGGCTGAGGCTCCCTGTTTGCAGCGGAGCGCTGCTCCTTCAAGGTCATACACAGTACAGTGGAATTTGCCTTGCTGTGGAAAATAAGTAACTGAAGAATAAAGAAGTGACCTGGGTTTTTCTTTTTTTTAAGCAAGTAGTAATACAAATCCATAAAAGGATGGCATAATAGGGAATTCTTTAGAATGCAGATGCTTGGTGTAATGAAAAATAATTACCCACTTTTTAGTAAACATATTCTGAGGTCTGGAAACTTGTTTTTGCTGTAGCTCTGCTATTAGATTTGGTCTTTGGGAGTTTAGTTTTTATTTTTCAGTTGAATAAGTTTAGCAATTATCCCTCTCCCCCCACTCCCCCGCTTGCAAAGAAGATTAAAATGTTAAGCCAAAGACTCTTATTTTTCAGTATTAAGATAATGGCTTTAAAATAATGGCTTTCACTGCCTAACTAGAGGTACATGACTTTGAAAGAACTGTGGACAAACTGATTCAGTTGATAAAGCAACAGCTGCAAGGTGGATCTGGAAGGCTAATAAAACAGAATCAAGACTAAACCCTGTCATTCTTCCAGTTGGTGCTTCAGATTATTTTTTGATGTAATCTTACAGGTAACTTGCTTTGAGTTGAGCATTTTTTTGTTGCTTTTTCTCCAGATATTATGTTATTTTGATATACCTTCACCTCTGTTACTGAATTCATCCTTCTCTGGCAAGTGCATAATGGCTATTTTTAGCTCTATGAGCTACTAATCCAGTTTCTCTAACAACTGCAATTTGTTGGAAGAAATTACTAGTGTTACGTTGTCTCAGAGCTATGAGCCCATTTGAGAAATTAGCTTCTTAGCTGACCTTTAAAGCAAGTGAGAATAATGTGCCTATGACTCCTCAGGGTTTGGATTGCTTTATCACAGCAGTGTGTGTGAGACAGGATGCCCCTGCTGCACAACTTTGCCTCTCTGTTTTGTTTTCCTGGTAATTATAGAAACTGTTTACTCTACACGGAAAATCTGCAAGTTTTCTCAGCTCTTGAGGACAATACTGTTTCTGATTCCTTTTCTCTGGAGAGAGTGACAGTTCACAGTGTGGAAGGACTGCATACTATTGCTTTTTCCCAAGAAGAACTTTCCCACGGCCTTCCTAACCATGACTGTGGGGAAAAACACCACAGATGTGTAAGGATCAGAATGGCAATTGCAAACAGAATAGAGAAGAATGAGAGCAGTATAGCAGAGTGGCTGCCCTCATCCTTTTTGGTTCAGAGCCCAACCCAAGATTCTGTAGGAGAATCTGGGTACTCCAAGTGCGTAACAACACAAGTACAATTTAGGACAGGTCAGACAGAAGCTGTAGTTACTATGATAACAGTGAAAGAACGTTCAGCCAGCATCTCCCCTTGTGTTCCCCTGTTCTTTCCCAAGTGATTGCAGAGACCAACCTATACACTATTTCAGACAAAAAAGAAAGAGGTGAGGAAAAACGACCATGTCACTGTTAAGAAAACCAGATATCCATTCTTGAGAGGCATGGACTCCTCTTGTAGCTTGCTAACTGCCACTATTCTGAGAAGAAATAAAGCAGTAAATAATGTGAGTGAGATATGCTCAGATATGGTGAGATGGCTTTTGGTGGAGCTTATAGGAGTAGCACACCAGTATTGTCTTAGATCAGAAGTGGGGAGCTTGGAACAATCACAGATTGTTAGCTTTTAGTTGAAAGGAATGTTCTTTTAATTAGGAAGACACATTAGGAAGAGCATTTAAAGTCTTGCTTTGGGATGCAGTTTATCTCTTCATACAATCTAAAACAGCTAAGTTAAATCTACGCCTTACCTAACACGATCTGCTTGGCATTTTTGCAGAAGGTGCTTGGTGCAATACTGCTCCCCCTGAAATTATCTATAAACAACTGCTGGTTGAATGTGCTTTGAAAACTCCATATATAGGACTGTATGAACTGTAGGTTGCATCATAGACTTAGTATCTTTTTGTTGTTATACAACAGTCTTCCAAGATTTCTTTCAGTTTAGGCATTTCTAAACAATATTTACTTACAAAGCAGAAGACATTAAATTTTTTTTAAAGTGCTAACATCTAAGTGCTGTATCCCTATATACTTTTTAAAAGGCAATCTTACTATCCTCCAAATTTCCACCAGCTGGCAAACTGCCTCACTTGTACTGTTTCACATCTAATTTTGTATTGAGTATCAAAACTCCAGAAAAGGAAAATGATAAAAAAAAAGTGTGACATTCTTCTTTGCATTTTGCATTTCGCATTTCGAATTTTCAGATTTTCTCCCCCCTTCCCCAATTTTTCTCCACAACCAGACACTCAACTTTAATTTAATGTACAAAGCTTTCCCTCCTCTGAAAATAGTGCATTCTCACACAATTCCACTAAAACTCTAAGGATTATGGATTCTAAAGTTCATCCTAATGCCTTGAGAGTTCATGACATTACCTACAGCACTTTCTTGCATTTTGCATTATACCCAGAATACTCTCTGGGTCATCCAACTTTTAAATACACAAAAGCTGAGAATCAGCAGCATATCTATGTACAGTAGCTCTCTCCTTCACACATACTTCACTTTCTTCATATGTTTTCTCTCTGTTGGCTTCTTACCTGTATACTTGCAGGACCAGTGAAAAGCTTCTGGAGAGGAATGCTTACACACTTAAACACTGGCAAGCATGTGGGACTTGGCTTTTAGATGTAATGTAAAGAAAGTGAAGCCTAGACTCAGCTTGACATTCTCTCAGTAGGTGATCTAATATGGATGGAGGTAGCTGGACAGTGATTTCTCCCTTAGGACACCCCAGAACATTATAAAGGTGGCCAACGAGTTTCATTCTTATTGAAGACCAGAACATTTATACATTCACAGCAATGCATCTGGGACCATCACCTTGGAAAAAGGTGTAAAAAACTGCATAAATTAGAAACAATTCCACATTTCATCATCCAGCACAGGTTAGCACTGTGAAAATGTACCTTTGCTGCTGGCTGGATATTTAGAATTCGCTTTCATACAGCATTTGAAGGGAATATAAGTAACACACATTATAACCCATACTTCCAAAAATTATTTAGGCATGCAGAACATCAGGATCATTCTGCAAAGTTAGGTTCAACCCTCAGAAAGAGGTTGTGTTTAAGCAGAGAAAATGGGATTGAGAAGTATATCCCTTATTGTAAAAATTCTACCTCCTCCTTCTTAGCAAATACAAATAACGGAACCAGGCAGCTGTGAGCTTTAAATGTACAGTTTCAGAATGATTTCAAACAATCAGAAATACCATATACATTTTTTAAATAAATATACCTGTCCATACCTCTTTCTTTTTTCCATATGGTGTTCTTTCAAGCAATGGCTCATTTTTAAAAGAACTCTCCATAATTATTTATTCATAACCATATTCTTCTGCAATAACTTCAGAAACTCTGATATTGATTTAATAGAATGTTCCAGTCCCATTAGGGAAGAAAAACCCAATCTCTTATAGGTATACTGTACTGTTCATAAACAAATGCCAAAATGGATTAAACAGTATTCCTCATTACTGAGTATCAATTACTTTTACCATATATTTACTGTTGTGTATAAAGCAGAAGTTATCCTTTATATATATCTGTCTGTTTTATGTCTCCTATTTATCTTACATACATTACTGGTACTGCTGTTTCTAGGATGCTACTTCTACTGCTGCTTCTAGTCTTACTCAGTGGACAGTCTTTAAAATACTCTGCTTATAACTAAAACACTTTACTAATTCTGGTCTACAGTTCTGATTTTGCTCTTCATTATTTAAGTCAGCAGCAACATATATTTTTCAAAAACTAACAGAAACACAACACCTCACCAAATCAAATTATTCCACTACATATTCTTCTCCCTACGGGGAACAGGATGGAAGGACTAACAATACATGACAGGGTCTTATTCTGCCATTTAATGTTCTGCTAAAAGGTGGCTTGTTAAGGTGATAGGTGTTTTACAACAATCTACACAGAATAGATTAGTATGACTTATAGCTTCAAGAGTCATCATTACTGAGTATTGCTATGGAATAATTATCTAGAAACAAGCAGCTCAATGTAAGACTTCCTGCTAATGGAAAGTTAATTTTGGGCTTACAAATTCACAAAAGTACAAAAAAGCATTTTAATGATAACCTGGAAACTATCTCTTTGCTCTTTAGAATTTATGTATTTTATTACCATCTTTGCTACAGGATAACAAGGTTTATGTAGGCATTTCAGCATATAGTTCAGGTGAAGGTGGCACAGAGGTTTTGCATAACTGGGCTAGCAGCTCTAAGATTAAAAGCTTTTCTAAATCCTAATGTCCTAATGGCATCCAGGAGTTACGAGGAAGAGGTTTCCAGAAGGAAGAGATTTCCAGAACTGCATCTGCCCCTGCTCTCAACAGTCCCCACGGCTACTCTATAAAAGCTTTATTTATTCTGGAATACGCTTATCTATCCCTGTGCCACTTAGTTTGATTCAATTTTTTTTGACCAATGCAAAACTCTGAAAAGCAGCAAGACTAGAAGATTTGAGACATAGCACTTGGGCTGTTAAGAACTTAATTCAGTGGGATCAATCTCATTTATCTTGGCCATCTTGAAAAATAAATGTCTAATCTAATCCTTCCATCCTGTTCCCCTGTCTAATCTAAGTTTGCCATCTGTGATCACTGAGGAAGTTAAACAGTCAGGGATTTAGGCAGCCTCTTGCTACGTCTAGAGCAGGAGACAAGTGCCTGAAGCACTTACCTGTCCCTGTCTTCAGATGAAACTTGGTTCTTGGAATGCTTAAGCCAAAGTGGGCCAGAGAGCAGAAAGCAGAAGCAAGAACTGCTGCAGCTGAGGCAATCAGTGTGTCCCTCTTGATGCCCTTTCACTCCACTGCCTCCCTGCTAGCCATAAAGCAGGGAAAACACTTGTTTCTCTGAAATCCATAAGAAGGACATGGAGCTGTTGAAGCAACAGGGAGGGCCACAAGGATGATCAGGGAGCTGAAGCACCTCCCATATGAAGACAGGTTGAGAAAGTTGGGGCTGTTCAGCCTGGAGAAGAGAAAGCTGTGTGGGGACCTCATAGCAGCATTCCAGTATCTGAAGGGGGCATACTATGATCCCAGAAAGGGACTCTTCATTAGGGACTGTAGCGACAGGACAAGGGGGAATGGGTTTAAACTTAACCAGGGGAAGTTCAGGTTAGATGTAAGGAAGAAGTCCTTTAATGTAAGGGTGGTGAGCCACTGGAACAGATTTCCCAAAGAAATGATGAATGCTCCATCCCTGGCGGTGTTCAAGGCCAAACTGGACAGAGTCTTGGGTGACATGGTCTAGTGTGATGGGTCCCTGCTCATGGCAGGGGGTTGGAACTAAATGATCTTAAGGTCCTTTCCAACCCTAACTATTCTATGATTCTATAATTCTCTTTTTGTCCTAAATAAAACACATTCAGCTTCACCCTGCCTTGGAAACTAAAATCCCAGGAGCAAACAGCTGGTTTAACATCTGCCTCCTTTGATCCTTTTGTTAAGACTGCTAGCAAAGTTGCCACTTCGCATCACTGACTGTATTGGCCCCTCTAATGTGAACCCCATCCCACAGGGAAGCAGACTGAGACACCTCATGCTGTTTTTCAGAGGCCATTTTGTTGCTATAGTGACACAGTGATACTAACCTAGACCACAGATAACTGGAGGTGAACCCTTCCAAGCCACAGGAACAAGTATCTGCAGAGGTGAGCGATCTGTTGCTTGTGACTGAAATGTTATATTCCCTAATTTCACTGTTTTGCTTGCTTTCCTTCCTGATTAACAGCAAAGCCACAAAAGATCAATCCTGTATACGAGGCTAAAGAGTTTACAGATTTTTGTTATAAGGCTGCTCATGCATTACAAATTGGTAACATTGTTAAGGAGTAACGCCTAGCCACACAGATAAATCTAGTGCTTGGGAAAGTTAAAAACATGCCATGGACGTTAATTTATTGACTTCTCCACCCAAACCCACCAGTGATAACTTGCATTATGGTCATCTTCTCTAAGGATGTGTGTGCCTGCCATGACACTGAAGCAGTTTTGCCTGTGCTGCAATGAAGAGAAAGATCAGCCCTTTAATTGCTGTTATTCTTTAGATATAAGGAGCCATGTCAACCACAAATGTTAGTAAGAACAATAACAGGAATTACTGTCTATGTCAATACAGGATGCTAAGGGTAGGAAACTGGACGTCTTTTGAAGAGCAGAAGCTTGACCTAGAGCAGGAAATAGAATGCAACACTAGCAGGGGACAATCAGCTCCTGCCTGACGAGTCTTCTGAACACTCAGAATCCTCAATCCTTTCACAGCCTCTACTGTCACTGGCACTCTCAATCCCACTAAAGCACTATGGATAATGTATTATCCACTGAAGGAAGGGAACCAAATGTTTCTGAGATTGAAAACCTATTTTATGCTTCTTTTATTGTTAGCATGTTGCTATTTCCAACACTACACGTATAATTTTGCAAAAGATAACCAGAGCTTCAAACAGAAGCCAGAAGCTCCAACATTGCATTAGGACAGGGAATTAGCTCTCCTCAGTGAGCTCTGAGCACTCAGCAGAGGTGAGGTAGTGGTCTGGGACTGGAACAGGAAAACCCAGAAAATTACATAAATTCATGATGCTGCTTTTGAATTACAGACTTTGTGACAGGACAGTTTTCATGCAGTCAGTGCCAACTGAAGAATCTGAAAGCCATCCATCAGCTAAACCTGCCCCAACAAATGGTGCAGGTTTCATACTCATTTGTAATTCAAGACAGCACTTCTGGGTGTTTGTTTTTTTTTTTTTTTTATTTTTAAATCATCTGGAAGAAGGATCTATTCAGTGGAAAAAATATACAATGTGAAATTGATTAGCACCAATTGAGTCTGAGCCTCAGTGCAGTGCTGATACTTTTAAATGCATGCAACATCATAGTTCTGCACTGCTTGCTTTATACAGAAAAAAATTAAAGAGGGACGTTAATGGAAAACAGATAAAAGGTAGTTATGCACCTCATACTGCTGTTGGGCTTCATAGGGAACACCGTATGCACAGGAGGAGACAGCATTTTGAAATGGCATATGCACACACATGAACTGCAGTAGGACTGGTTAATGACTCAAGTACAAAGATTTATTTTTTGGAATATGCAATTTCCATACAAGATTTCCAAGGTTTTAAAAGTTTTAGCTTTCTGTTTGCAGAGGCATGTTTCCAGGTTCCAAAATGCCTTTCCAAAGAGACTCAGTTCTGAAACTGGATGTGGGAATGAGTAGTAAAGCCAAAACCACAACCACAGTTAATGACTATTATCTCTTTGGAATTAAGAAATAAATATCCTGTGGGATCCTGCAAGAAAACCACACTTTGACAGTCCTGCTAGCAGCAATTCTCCCATGCATATGCTTTTGTCTTTGAATGGTAGATATTACCAGAGTGATGCAGAACAAGATTTATCTACCACTCTACCACTTCTATCACTATTTCCTTCTTGCTCTGGGTTCCTAACCTCTAGGCACTGCATTACAGAAGAGCTTGTGTGATGGGGAATTCAAGCAGATGGAAAAATCTGACACAAGATCTGTAAAAAGTGCTGGGGCGGGGGGGAAGACAGGGGGAATGACTGGTGCCTCTCTTTACTTAGGCATCATGACTTCTGTATGAGAGGTTGGCCACTGGGTCTGCATCTGTGGTCAGTCCATGGTGTCTAGTCCCTGCAAGCCTGGAGCAGAGGGAAGCTGCACTGCACAGAAAAAGTTTGCAGCAAAGAGACTGATGACCCCGGGTAGGGTCCTCACATCATCCTTCCTTTGCCTTGTACAGGTAATATGCAGATCTCTTTCCTCTATCTTCAGAGAGGGTAGATTTGTTTTGTATAGAAACTCAAGACAGCAGATGTTGCTACTTGCAGATATGTGAAGAAACAGAGGACTGTCAATTCTACATCAGAGGAACAAATGTGTTGCTCCCCTTCCAGTGGTGAAACATGAACTTTGCTCCATTTATGATTTCTGCATTGTCTCACTGGTGTTCCCAGGAAAAAAATGCCTGCTACATCCTGTGTAAATACAAACTAACGGCTGTAGGCTAAAATGTATCATCCTACACAGAAAATTCTCAGATCAGTAGTTTGGATGGAAATTCTACAAACACAAGCTCAAATAGTTTTTGTTCAGTCATTTCTCAGATAGGCAGTAGAGTTGCAGATGTTGTTTATCAAGGTAGAGAAAAGATTAATTCCTCCAAACCCTGGAAGAAATCTTTAACATCAGCGTTCCTTTAGAAAGTAAGGGAATTTCCATTCAAGTACATTCCTAGGCTAATTCCCATGTATCTACCCTCTTCAGGCAAGAAAAACACCACCCCTACAAAATGCGTTCAGATGTCCTCTACATGCTGAGGTCTGCATAGGTTCAAGAAAATGCTTTCTCATCCAGAAAGGCTTCAAGGAAAGGAAGCCTGAAATATGCTCAGCACTGGCTAGCGATGTCACTCTGACTTGTTTGCACTCTGAAATGGGCTACTGCTCAAAGGGGAGAAATACAACACTGTCATTCCCTCCACAGAAAGGTATAACTGGGTAATCTGGACATGTGGTGCAACTAATTTACTTATTTTCAAAAGATGCCTCAAGTTATGACTACTATAGTTTCTGATCTGGATTACAGAAATGCTGATCTCATGCCTCCTAGTGCTGTTCAAAGTCTTACCTTAGATTTCAGTGAGCTTTGATCAGGCTCATGTAAAGCTAAGACACTTTGAAATCACTGCACAAATATTAACTAACAGTCTGCAACAGCAGAACTACATTAGCCCACTTTAGAATGACTGTAAGGAAGAATGCCTGCAGAAGAAACTTGGCTGCTATTAGTTTTGAAAAGGAACACCTGAGAAATAAAAAATGCTTGAAAATGTGCCTACTAGGGGACAGATTCACATCTTGTTTTAATTTCCTTCATTGAAGAAAATAAAGCTATATTAATTTTAAACAGCAAAGAACTGGCCTTTTTTTTTTTTTTTTTTTTTTTTTTTTAATTGATATGGACTCATCTAAATCTTGAACTGCCGTTTGGATTAAACCTCGGGAAGTACTGCCTTCCCCTTTTCATTATTTTTTTGGTCTACATTAGATAAAGTAGGGGACCTTTCAGCCAATCCAGTAATATAGGAAATTTCCAGATGAGCATTATTATTAAGAGATGGGATTTTCAATTATTATTTTAATAGGAACACAAGTCCTATTAAAAAAAAATATGGAAAACCAGTATCCAGTGAGCTCCCAGTGTCTGCTGGAATTCCTCAGAATAAGTTCTCACAAGATCAGTTTTTCAAAAAGTCCAGGACTTTTACCAAAATTCAATTTGGCTGATAATTTAGTGGGAAACAAGCTCCACTGAGCAGAACTTCTCTGTCTGTCAACACATTGACCTTCTACACTTCGTTTGCATTGTCCTGGAATGTCTGGACATACAGCACTATAGGACAAATAAATACTGAACATTATTTTATATAAGCAAGACAATGCTCACCTAAAGCTTTTGCACAAATATTAGGTAAAGAGACTTACCAAAGTGTTTTGTTTGGGGTTTTTTTTTGTAAAATATTGGTATTTTTGTTGCCAAAAAAGTCAAAAAATGACTTTTCCCACTTGTATAACAATAAGGTTTGATAGGTAGAATGTATGAAATATACAGTAGCTTCTTCTGAAAGCTATCTAAGCTCACTCAGCTTACAGTATGTGGAATGTAATTATTCAGAAAGTGAAATATGTATAAAAATAGGTAAAATTACTACAATATTTGTATTGAATTATAATTCCTCCTGACAGGAAGGTTACAACAGGTCTACAGTATATGTATGAAATGTTTGTTCATAAAGTTAAAAAACATCATTACCTTACTGAAGAACACATTAAATGTAGGAATGCATAATCAGAACTGACTGTCAATTCTGCTTAGCTGGTGCAAATCTACAGAGAACCATCATCCTTTCTGCACAAAACAAAACCAACCTCTAATTTGAGAGTTGGGATTTTTCTTTGTTTTGTTTGTTGTTTGCCATAGAGGGGCCAGACTGAAGTTATGAAAGAAATTCCTCTGGAAGTGGAAGTATGTTGTTTAATTTCTTTTTCCCTATTTCCACTTTGTTACTGACAATGATCACCCACCTTTTTAAATGATTATTGCCTGACATTACATGGAGCTTTCACTGCTTGTTCAGAACACGGCAGTGAAACAGAAAGAACCTCCAACTCCCCTGTCACGACCCAGTTCTGGGCTTGTGCTTTTTTGACAAGTCTTTGATCTGCAGCAGGCCTCATAGGCTAGTCTCCCGGAGGAACATGGTGCCAATGTTGTAAGAAACCTTTCTCATTCTGGCAGACGAGATGGAGGGTTTTGGCGGCTTCTGACCACTTCTGACCTCGAGGAAGTAACAGATCCCAGGAATTTCCTTTGGAAAGTTTTCTGGAAGCTCTTCACGGGAACGAGGGATGAAAATAAAATTTTCTTCCTTTTTCAAAAGCCTGGAAAAAAAAACAACCAAACAAAAGGGCATAAAACCTGTAAACCACAATAAAGAAACATCTCTCTGGACGAGACTGATCCTATGCATTCCTAAATAAAAAATTACTTGAAAGTATTATGTTACACCTAAAAAAGCCTCAGGATCCTTGGCCAATACATAGTAACTTAGCATCATCAACTTCAAGGAGCTTTGTTGACTGAGATCAGCCAAGGATATGGCGCAAATAATCACACTCTCTGAAAATCAGTGTCAGGATTCAGAAAGTCATATATCAGAACGGGAATCAAATTCATAATTATTTTTATCCATAATGTGTCATTTGGGTCAGTTAAAACACGCCAGTCTTTGCTTGATGTGCAGAAATCAACATTTCAGAGTGACAACTATTACCAGGTCTCCTGCCGGAAAGAGGGTATGAAGGTGATGGTCCTTGGAAGCTCTCACAGGGTGGTCACTTTGTGCCCTTCTTGTACTCAGTAGTATTGTATTTCATAAATTAGGTTCAAACACAGCAAATACAGCTTCAGTAAAACCCAGAATCAAATCTGACACTATTCATCAGAGGTACCACAGGTTTGATGTGGGACTCCTGGTTGGGGTCAAAAAGGGATACAGGTTCACAAGAGCCATGAAGCAATGAAGTGTCTGGGTAGATCTGAAAGTTTAGGGCCTCTTTATCAAGCATATTTCCTGAAACTTGTTGGACTTGTAAAATAAAGAAAATAACTCTATGCATTTTCTTTTTGTTTCCAGTAAATTGAGTAGGCATATTCAATCCCTTGCAGCATTGAAAAGAGCAGTTTTGAGGTAATGGTAAATTCTGAGCACAGTTGGATATACGAAAGTATTCTTCACATTTTCCATTACCAAGACATTTATTCTTTCTCTCAATAAATTTGAAGATCAAAAACATCAGTGGGAAGATTTTTATTAGCTTCAGTGGATTTTGCAATAGGTTGCTTACTTAATGTCTCAAAAGATTACTTCTGGAAAGTAAATGAATGAATGAATCCTGTTGCCAGGCAAATTTTCCAGGATTCTCAGTGCATCTAAAGGCACTTCTCTACTGAGTGTTTTTCATGGGTTTTGGCTGAGACAATCTATGTGAGCTCATTGAAATATAAAGTCATTTTCTTCCCAGCCTTTAAATAATCAGTTAGTTACAAATCCAACAATGTTTCCGCCTTTGAACTTCTGTGGCGGTCTTTGTTTAGCATGCAGTTTGAATGTCATCATCTATTTATGATCAAAATATTGTAATCTTTTCTAAATTGCATGAGAGTTTGTACAGGCCTCTACAGAGTAGCTTATTTCTTCTCTGCAATACTTGCAGTAAACATTTTGAGTTTTAAAACTACAGGCTTAATAATCTGAAATGACTCTTTGATGCTTCCCAAACTAGTTTTCTGCAAGCAACAGCTGAACTTTTACAACTTTCTGAGTTAAATCTGCAAGGTTCTGCTGTAGTCATTCTTCCTTAAATTGACTCTTTGCTATGGAGCATCTGGCCTTGCTAAAAATCAATGGTTTCCTTTTCAGAGCCTAACACTACCTAATTGTAATGATAGTTATACAAGTTTGAAACCATAAAATATAGATATATTCTTTGATTCAGTTCAGGGCTGGCACTGAGTTTAGTTGATATTTCACACTATTTTCCTCATGGAACAAAAGTGCAAGATATTAACTAAAGGTCTTATATTCACTTGTTTTGTGAATTATAAGTTGGTTGCAATTAAATGCTTCAGGAGGGATGGGTGAGTAAGCAATTACTCCTTTGGAAATCCCTCCAAATGGGATTTATAATAGAATCCACATTTCTATATTAGGTATATTCTTTGAATTAGCCTCATACCATAAGAAATTGGCTAGCCAACCTTTATTGGGATAACAAGCTACCAAGCAAGCATGACAGGAAACCTTCCTTACCAAATGCTAATGGAAGCTACTTATGATCATACTCTATCCTACTAACTTTAGCTTATAATTTTAAGAAAAAAAATATTTGCTATCTCTTGTAATATCTCTATTAGAAAGACTTTAATCAGGACAAAAATGGCCTCTTGTTAACACTCTCCTAAAGAACAGGTTCTTCAGATTCCTTAAATATATTGGTCCTGACATTTGTACACTACAGAAATAAGTTATCTGCTAATCCTCAGTGCATAGCAGTGAGGATATTTTTCTGCAGGAACCTTCCCTCCTAAATTTAGGCCAATAGTTAGGTTAAAAAAGAGAGTAGCAGTGGATGGCCATGGCCCAGATCAACAGCCCTTGCTAAGTTTCTTGTTGTCCTTTTCATAGGTACGAAGAACCACAGATACTTCTGCCAAGGAGCTGAATGAATAATGCACACTCTCAGTGAAGGCAAGGCAGAGCCACACAATCAGTTTTATCATTACCCCTCTGGCTCAGGGGAAGAGCCAGTACAAAACCTTCTGGTCTGGAAGGTTTCCGGGGTGGTGGCACCCAGTTCTGACTGTTTGCCTCACCCTGTGGACCACTATCAGAATATTTTGTTGTGATGAAGTCGGATTGCCTGTTTTGAAAGTCTGAGACCGTAACCTATCCTTTACCTTGAGGAAATTTTATGGCAGCTTAAACTCTACATAATGTCCCCAGATTGTCCTATAGTTGTAGAGCTTAAATCATAGTTACACAACCTCCACAGTTCAGCAATATGCATATAAACACTATTTGGAAAATATTGCAATTTATCTCAGCTGTATTTCCTGCATCAGTTCTGTGGATTTCCCTTATAGCACTATTGTAAAGGATATCCTTATAGTAGGTTATTCAAAGGCTCAAAATTCTGTGCTCCACTCAAGTGGCTGGATATGCAATTTACAATTCAGTGCTTAAATTATGAAGATCGGGATACCTAAGCATTCCTATAAATTGCTTGGAACTACGTCTGCCCTCAGCTTGTCTTTGTTGAAGTTTCAGGAGAAGAATTTCTTAAAGCTGATTTGTTGTTAACACCTTCCCTTCTAAGCCAAAATCTTCCAGAACTGTTTAAATTCTTGTTCTGTCCCTTCCCTGGTGGAAATGCTGATGCTTTTAGACAAAAAGAAATGGTACCTGAGAATTATCCCACTTCTTTTATCCTTTTCAGTTTGTTCATTTAAAAAAAAAAAAAAAAAAGGCGTTAGTACAGAAACAGAAAATGTGGTTATTTTCTAGTGGAAAAAAGAAGCGTTTCAAGGTCACGAGGTCTGTGCATGAATGAAAATTGGGATCATAGTGGGAATCTTAAAGAAGCTTTTAAAAGCCATAGCTCATTTTTGCATGGGTGGTATGATAGGTAATTTTATTTCAAACTATTTTGGCAAGAAACAGTCACATCTCCAACACTGAGTTCCTATATTCAGAAAATGAACTAATAAAGACTTGTTACTGAAGAATAATTTATTGCAAGGACCTCTATGCTGAATGCATGCTTTCCACATGATTCTTGCTCTGTCCATGCCCATTGGAAAGCAGTAGATCTCTTTATCTCTCCATCTCTCAGAGATGTCAGAACTTTGTATTTATCACTGGATGCTCTGAAGGTTAACTAAAACTCATACATAAAAAGTATTCTCAGACTCAGTAGAAAGGATGGTTGCAAATACTTCATGAATTCTTTTGTGAAAGTGAGCTAACTTGCTCCATCTTTTCCCAAACAAGATGCAATCATAAACTGGATCTGTTGAAAGGGAGGAATAAGACAGTAAGAGGAGCAGCTACTTAGCAGCCTGGAGTAGCAACTGCATTGGAAATACAAAAAAGACAGTATAGTTTGAGAACCGTATTTTCACTGCTGAAGGAATAAATGATTATCACATGTGCTAACTCAGTTTTAGCACCGGTGCTGAGGAAGCAGTCACCAAGGTTCAGCATGTTCCAGTACCCTGAGTTATACCTTCAGAGAACGTTGCCTGAGCAGTGCCTGGAAACCTTTGAAACCTCCTCACCACTGCTGTGACTAATGCTTGCTGGACATGGCTACCACAGGTTACCACATGCCAGAGAATTCTGCAAATCCCAGCAAATGCGATCAGGTTTCTCTGGCTGCAGAAGCCCAGCACAGTGCATAGTTTGGAGTGCTCAGGGGCCTGCCTTTTCTCTTGCCCTTAACACCGGGTTTGTTTTAAAGGCCACCTTCAGGCCATGCAGTCAGGCAAAATCTTTCCAGAATCAACAGATAGTAAGGAGCAAGCAACTGATCCCCGTGGTGATGCAGCCTGTCCTCAGTCAGGGTCCTCCTCTTGCTTGCCAACCTTGCCACTTGCTGTCGCCTGACTGTAGGAGCAGTTCAGGAGCATCAGCTTCCCCAGAACAAAGTGAGGTATCTCCACCTGCACGGGTTGCTCCCTTCTGTCTTCCTCAAGCCCTCCACAACATGTACCTTCCATCACAGTTCCTAAGTGCCATAAACTGATATATATATATGTATATAAAATATGTATTATATAATAAACTTCAAAACCATGTTCATATCTAATTAGGTATGAGACATGACCATTACAGCATTTGCTGCTTCAATAAACTGTGTAACATGAATATTATATTCAAGTAAGGTTTTAACAACAGCTAAATACTTATTCAGCTTTGTGTTTGCATATATACATTTTAACCTCTGTATAATGAAGTTCTACATACCTTAAATAATAGTCATGTTATGATGGGATTTGGCAATTTGCTGAATCTGAGTTAAAAAAGCACCCACTCAGAACTGAACTTCAGTGCAAACTTCTTTCAGGAAAATTGTTTTCTATAGACAATTTGAACAGTATTTCTGAAAGAAATACAATGCACTTCAATAAAGGAAAACACGCACTGCCTCCCTAATTATAGTGTGCACCAAGAAGAGCAAACTAGCCAGGTCCATCTTTTATAAATATTACCTTTCACGGGGATAGCTATCAACAGAAAAAAGTTTCTTTCCATCCTAACTCTTAAAGAACTGTGAAAACTGTAGCTAACCATGTTCACATACACCTATTAATTGGTACAATTAGGAAAATTTAATGAATGGCTTCCCAGATGGGTTATATGAATTCTGTCTCCTGATGGACTGCTGAGCCCTTCCTCTGCGGCAACAAGCATTGGTCACTTCACCAGCTGGGCATCTGGTTTGATAGCATACAGCAGCTCATTTCTTTCCATATGAATTCAGGTTATAATTATTATGGCATTCATTAGAAAAATTGGTAGGCTGCTCATAAAATACACTGTATAAAGGTACAAATTTGCTATTGTAATGACAAAAAACAGTGCATTTCTTTCCAAATCTAGTAGCTTTGAATTTTTCCCTCAGTTCCAATACAAACTAGAAAGATCAGGAGACTGATAAAACCCTGACTATGTCTCAATTTAATTAATATCAGACTTCACTTTACATTTTTTTAAAGAATGGAAGTTCATATACTGGTGTTTTTCTTCATACACATTAATTGTAATAAGATTATGAAGGGACTAGGTATGATATTTTTAATGCAATGCATTGTATATCACATGCAGCTCAGCACAGTGGATGTCAATCTGTGACTTTTAATACCTTCAATAAAACTTCTTCCATACAACTTTCTGTGAGATAGCAGTTTAAAAACCTATTCAAAATTCTGCAGGTTTTAATCAATTTTAAAAGCTGAGGGGCAATTTTGGCAGATAAACCAGCAGTGACTTCGCTCAGCTCAATAGGAAGGTACGCTTGGTTGCTTTCTCTCCTAAATCACATAAGGATGTAGGACATAGGTTGTTCATTGTTGCCTAAGCTCAGGACCCAGGTTTATTGCCCAGAATGTAATAAAATATCTGCACCCAACACTTGATGCCAGAAGCACCTTCTCCATAAGGGAAATACACGCTGGAAAAGACCAGAGATGGAAAGAAGAAGAAAAAGAGAATTCATTTTAAATACAGTTACTTGACAAACAGCAACAATTATGTTTACCTGCTTTCGATAACTGCTTAGAGATCCCAAGGCATTACGTTGTAATACTATTAGGGAAACAGGATGAATGTAGGTACATTATATTAATATCTGATAAAAATCATTATTTAGGCTCAAACAAATAATTTTAAAACATTTAATCTCTCTTCTGTGCTAAAGAAGAGTCTCATGAATCTCACTGCCCTTACTTCCTGAGTACGGAAAATAGTGCAATTTTATTAAATTCAGATTAATTAAATAAACCTTGAGCTGGATTTGACAGTTTGCTAAAGGAACAGAGAATGTTTTATTCTTCTGCTAATCCTTCCCAGCCACATGTTAAACTGGGACCAGTCTGAGATCCTCCACTCACTCTCCAGTTTCCACGTTTCAGTGGAAGTTTTACCAGTGCCATTCCAGTGCTTTCATTTTACGATGCTCAGTGATTCAAAGCAACTGGGGCTCTGTAATCCTTCAATCAAAAGACCTGTTTAGGTCAAGAGAATAAGATATTTTGAACCGAAGTCAGCTCTTATCCCCAACAGGGATAAGAGTATTTACACCCAGGCAATAGTTACGCCCAGGCAGGTGTAACTAGAGCAAGGCTGCCCCCCAGGTTCACTGCTGCTGCTAGGCAACACCAAATCTTATATTTATAATTTTAGACTCTGATTCTTACATAGGCTGATTATGGGCTCACAGGGAAGTGTCTGAAACCAATAACAGGCATTCTGAAGCGCCATTATAATTTGAATGCTGATGACGTTTTATAATGCATAATCTGTACTGTAAAATGAAAGCTGATAAGTATTAGATATGTTCCCAGTATCTGCACGCTTTGTAAGCACAAGACTTTATATCACAATTTTTATCAGGGGCATGGCAGACACAAACACATACTGATAAATGCCAATAGGTAATTGAAAATTCTGTTATTTCCATACTGATTGCAGAATTATCTACTTTGGAAAACACTGCTTCTTAGATAATAAAAATATTAACTGAGTACACAGCAGCACAGTATGATCAAATAGAAGCATTTGATGAAATATAAGGTCAACTATAAACACATCTAAGTTTACAATGAATCACTTTATTTATACACAGCAAATTATACACTCCTGCAAATTATATTTAAGCAAAGTTATATAGAGATGCATGAGATCCTTGTTTATTTAGGTAGCACATGATGTTCAAATCCCCTAGATCACCTTCAGAAGCCCTGTATAATACCGCACAATAAAGCATTTTGTAATTGCAGTCTCTCCTGACCACTATGTCAGCACGTCAGCAGTGTCATTTCCTGGCTTCTTCCCTACCTCTTCTTATGCTTACAACCACGCCAGGAGGCACGGTTTGAAATAGCCTTTCTAAGTCTCCCTACGCACATTTATTTTATTTTCTTATATAAATTTTGACGTATACAAAATAAACTTGTTCCTTGCCTTTCCATCACTACTTTGAGCCATTCACAGAATCATAGAATGGTTTGGGTTGGAAGGGACCTTAAAGATCATCCAGTTGCAACCTCCCTGCCATGGGCAGAGACGCCTTCCTTGAGACCAAGTTGCTAAAAGCCCCGTCCAACCTGGCCTTGAGCACTGCCAGGGATGGGGCAGCCACAGCTTCTCTGGGCAACCTGTGCCAGTGTTTATTGGTTTATTGATCTGGGCAGGATTTGAGCAGGTTGCTGTGAAATGAAGGAGAGAAACAACCCACAAGAGGCAAATTTAGGAACTGGAAACACAGCTCAATGGAGCAGGCACTTCCCAGGAGGCAGAGAGGCACAGAGCAAAGGGAGCAGCCGAGGAGCCTGGGTCCTCCTGCAAGCCTACAGGAGGAGACCCCAGGGATGGAGTCCCTCTGTGCCAGAGCACTATGGCAGACACAGGGGGATACATAGCACAGAGCATCTGCATCACACCATGCTGTGCCTCACTCTGCTCGAACGGGTGCCAAGAGCCCGGCTTCACGCAGACATCACTTGACGTGGCCTTGGGAGGAACCAGGGCAAGGGTGTGCTGGCAGGGATGGGAAGTGCCAAGTGCAGGGTGGAAGTGGGTCACATCACAAGGTAACAGCTAAGGGAAAGTAGCAAAAGCTTTTTGGGGAAGGTAGAATATCAGTTTCTTCTCCAAACAATATGGTGGCATCCCAAATAACTAAATCCTTTGGAAAAGGTTGGGAAACCCTAGTTCAGAGAAAGCTGATTCCCTCTGCCTGGAAGGAAATTTTCTGCTTCATATCTGTGCAATGAGATTCTTGGTGCTTCCTTCCTCAGATGGCCTTGCTCACAATCTCCGGGTGTACATGTTGATGGGCTCTCAGCTCTCCTTGAAGCACTAGTACAGAGCAACAAACGTGGAAGAGAAAACTGCAGCCTGCAGCTGGGCTCCTCAGGCAATATTTCTGGGCTCTCCTTGCCTGTAAAAGACCTGCTTCACACTGGGGTGAGAGCACCCTCTGGGGACCAAGGGAAAGGGAAGCAATGAGACTACATTTCTCAAACCACTTCTTTTCACATTGAATTTGCTCTTAAGTGCGTTTCATGACGGTGGTGGGTGCGAGCTTGCTCAGAGGAGGATCCTGTTGGAGAGGGCAAGCTTGCCACACCACTTCTGGTACTACCAGCCAAGGTGTCTGAGCCTCCCTGGAGAGAGCAGAAGAGACCCGAGGACACACAGGTTGTGTTTGCCCTGGGTTCCCACAGCAGGGCCACAGACATCAGAGTGTTAGAGAAATCACTTCATAGCAGAGTGGTACAGGAATAGGAGCAACTGGAGCTGGTGCCTCCAGGGAGGGACCCAGGACAAAGAACTGGTGAGTGGTCCAATGGTGAAGCTTGGTCTAGGGTCTGCTGGTCTGTCACTGGGTTCTTTCATGGTCTGGAGGTGGGCTGTAAATCCCTTTTTCTTTCTCCAGTAGTTGCTCCTTGCTAAGGACATGTCTCCTTTATCTTCCAATTTGCATTGGCCTCAAGGCTTTCATTTGCATAACAGCACAGGCTGTTGCAGCCTGAGGTTCCATCAGCTTCAGGTACCCATGCTAACCCACTACTCTTGCTAAGCAGGACCACTCAGTCAAAAGAACTCAGTTAAAGGAATTCAGCTAACTGAACTCCACTCACAACTATGGAAAAAAGCAAGTTATCACTCGATGAAAGTCACACTCTTTAGGGATAACAAGAGTACTTGGTAGGAAAGAGATTTTTCAGCATCTAGCTAAGGAGACTTCCTCAAGGATGGGATACCTGGCAGTACCAAGGAGGACAGTATTGTCCTTCCAGCTGTGGAAGGGGAAGGTGCTGATGTGAGCACAGTGAGTTGACAATCATGGGGTCCTGGAGGGGAGGGCATTAGCAGAGACACCCATCTCAAGGCCAGAGAAAAAACATCAAATCTAAATGCAACAAGAAATTCTGCATTTTGACAGCTGAGAAGATTTTATTTAGGTTATTACCTCCTACACTGAGCATAGGCTTCGTTCTGAGCTGGCAGCTGCCTCCTCTTGCCTATCATGCACCTCATGACTCACAGCAAAGAGAGCCTGAACAGGAGGTGGTAGGAGCCAGGGAGAGAGATACCACTTGGAAAGGCAGCCATGCAGACCCAGTAAAAGCAGAGTGTAAAAAAATCCCCCACAAACATAATGAGGTAATAAAAGATGTGTTTTCACCAGTTGTTATTTGCTAGCCCATGTTTATTTATGAGGAAGACAGCTCTCATCGCACTGAGCCAAAGACACTCTGGAATTCACATACCATTGTAGGCACTTTTAGCACATTAATACCACAGTGGCTGGAAGCTGAAATGGATGGCATTTGCTGAGGTGCCTCTTCCCTCAAAGAAGAGAGCATATTGGTCCTTTCAAATCATGAAAACCATGATTTCTGTGGGAAATGATGCTCTGCCTTGGTGGGTTGATGGTCTAAATGATGGATTTATAGTGTCCATAGGCTTGATCCTGGCAGAAGTCATCATGTCCTTGGCTCAGGAGACTCCACACAGCGCTTAGGTACACGAGTTGTACATGAGTTGTGTAGACTACAAAACCTCACTGCTGCTGGGAGAAGTGAAAAGGCTTTGACACTTCCTGTGCTTAGACAGAACTGCAAATGGGAAGTCTGCATGGAGCATTTCAAGTTTCCTTTTCACGCTGCTTTTGCCCTGCAATCCCCAAGGCCTGTCCTACAGGAAAGCTGAGCTTCAGTGGTTTAAATCTTCTACCACATGAACCTCTGGGAGCACTTCAAAGGTTTCAAATAGACTTTTACACCTGAGGCAGGTTCTGCATACAGGTGTATTTGAATATTTAACAACCATTAAGCCTGAAATGTAGACAGTGGGAATTTGAGTGTGCACCTGAGTATCTTGAGCAAGATCTCAAGCAAGTGAAAATTACGTAGTTTGCCTGAAGTTAAGGATGTAAATTAACTGACAAAGCTATACAGGTCCACTGGTTTGGCCATTTCACATTTCATATGAAGCACACTACAGATCTGGAAACTCCTGATTTTGCAAGAGACTGTTGCAATTATTAATGTAATTAAAATGATCAGACTCTGAACAAAAGGATAAAGGTATGCCTGAGGAGTAGAGGAAATCTATAGGAGGAAGTGGAAAATGCCTTACTTACTTCAGTAGCTAGGATACGACCAACATATCCTAGCAAAGACCCCCTAGGACACTAGGCTTGGCTGTGACATGTTTTTCCCTTTTTCCACCTCTTTGCAGAGCCAGAATTAGCCTAAGGTTGGACAGAAAGGAAATTAAAATGCAATCAGCAGTAGGAAGTTGGTTTGATGAGGATGGCAGAAGATTTGCAGCTCCCATGGCACAGGCTGTTATGCCCCCTTGATGTTCAGCCATACTGGGCACCATGTGCCAGTGCCACAGCACCCTCACAGGGAAGAACTTTTGCCTAAGAGCTCATCTCAGTCTCCAGTAGTGCAGCTGAATTAACTCCAGGCTGATCCAGAAAAGGAGGGGTGACACAGGCACATCTGAGGGGGGCCTCGCCACCAGCAGCAGAGAGAAAAAGCATCCATAGGATCTGCATCTACCACATGTGCTAGGGCCGGCCAGCACTCACTGCCACACGGGGAGGAGGTTGGTGACACTGGTGTAGTGTGGGGATATCCCCGGCAGCACTCTGTGCTCCTTGGCATGTGATGGGGCCGGGGTTTGCCCACAGTTCCTGCGGGAACACTCAACGGTGTTCTCTTTGCAGGTGCTTTGTGCAGCACCACATCACTAACACCAACACTGTGACTGTCTTTCCAGGAGAACAATAAGGGATGGAAGAATATTGAAGCTGCAGCCCAGGACAGGCACCTGGGAGGTGAGGCACAGCAGCCCAAGGAGGTGGCATTGACTGATGGGCAGGACAAGGGTGACCTGGGGATGCTGGTGAAGGCAGAGGAGGATGGTAATGGAGGGGAAGGACAGCAGCAGCTGAGGGCTGTAAGTGAGGAGCAGGAGGACAGATGAGGGTCCTGCTGGGGTCAAGGAGTGGCAACGATGATGGCTGAGTGATCACACACTCCCTGCTTGAATGCTTAAGGCACCAGCCATGGCTCCACTTAGGAAGAGGTAGATGATGGTCAGGACCTTGCATCCCCAGATCATCTACGGTGATAACTCCTTCAGAGTGACACTGTCCCATTGCTGAGGGTGCACCATTAATAGGTGCCTGGGTACACTTGCCTGCTGAGCAGAGACTGTCCTCACTGCTGATGGCTCAGCACCCCTGTTTCGGTATCTCACGGAACAGGACAGGCCCTGCAGAGGTACCCTCCCTCCCCAGCAGAGCCGGGCACAGCCTTCCCTTGGGTTTTCCGCAAGCACAACCCGCTCCCCGGGAAACCTCTGGCGCCGTGCAGGGACCGGTTGCACGCACTGTCAGAACGCAGGAGTGCCATCTCCTGGGCAGCGGGAAGCCTGGTGTGAACAGCCCCAGAACACCGACCTCCAACAGCTCAGGCCGCTTGTCCTCTGCCACTGCGATGGCGGGTGCTGGCCATGAAGAGAAACCCAACCGCTGGGTACTTCAAAAGCAGCGGCAGTGGGAGCTGCAGGGCAGCTCAGCTCCATGACCAGAGTGTTTAACCCTTGTTCAACTAGGTCTAACTAACCTAGTGTTTAACTAAGCAGAGCACGATTCTCACCACGGAGCACACACACCCTTCCCCAACCTGAAAACCACATAGGTGAAACCAGACCTCCACCAGACGCTCCCGCACCAGTGCCAGAGGCTTGGAGCCCAACAGTTTGCTATGGAGGAACATGCACATGGAGCTGTGCTGGGTGCAGGGGGGACAGGCAGCTCACCCTCCTGTCCCTCCCTGTGCCTCTCCCAGCCCCCTACCCTGCCCTTGAGGCTATTCCCTGCCCAAGCACCCCCTAAGGCTGCACCCCCCATGTAGCCACGGTGCCTGAGCCTGCAGCCCGGCTGTGCTCACCCACCCCTGCCTTTCGGCAAAGCACCTGCTCCTCAAGTCTGTACCTACCCACCAAACCCCAAATCCTTCCTCTTTTCAGTACTCCAGCTCTCCCTCTCCTCCCCACCTTCCCCAGCAGCCCAGAGAGACAGCCACAAGCCATTGGGAATATCAGCCTAGGCAGTTTAAGGTCTGACAAAACGAGGTTTAATGAAGCCAACCTTTATGGGAAGCACCATGCAACCTGTGAGCTGCTGTGCTTTCCATGTAACTCCTACAGCTCCTTACAGAAGCAACAGGAATCTTCCACAGCCATTCTTAAACCCACCACTCAACTTATGCCATTAAATCTCCATTCTGTTACCAGCAGATAGCAATAACAAGTGTGCCCATAATAAAGCTTTAGATATCTCAGCATAAATTTTATTGTCTATATATGTGTGTAGAAATTAGCGGAACAGAAACACTTGGAATAGAAAAACTGTGGAGGTGTTAGCAGCGCTCCTAGGGAATCATTTCAGACATCCAGGTGCTCCCCACATCCCTGTTTTCTTGGTGTGGTAGGATGGCAGCAGGGAGCTGGGTCCCCGGTGGGTCCTGCCCCTGCCCACATTCCAGGCAAGATGGGCATGGGCAGGTTTAGCAGCACCATGGCAGGACACAGGAGTTACTTGAGAAACAAGGGTCAAAGAAAGTCATTTGTTGGGATAAAGCCAAGCAGGGGATGCACATGGAAGCAGACGAGGCTTGCATTGTGTGGATGAACTTGGAGGTGACTGAGCTTAGACTGAGCCAAGCACAGCAGGACACCAATGTGCCTTTTCATGTAAGGACAAGCCCAAATTTAGTTCATCCAGCATGCAGTTGATTTCTGTTGTCTTCTCTCTCCAAGCATACTGCTGGATCCACACATTGCACCCTGTAGACAGAGGGATGCATTTGCAGCTGCATCCATTGGTAGGCACTTTTATTCTGTCCATTAACTTTCCCCCTGTGTTACAGTATTTACCACTATCTCCTGCCTGTTAAACAATCATTTAAAATGCTGTGGAAAACACCATTGGTTTCTGCATGCCCACAAGATACCATGTTCTGCGCCTTAACTGGTGTATTACAGGGATACTCAAAGCACAAACCTCTCTGTTCCAAGATTACAAACATCTCAAACAAATAAATGTGCTAAGAAATGCAATGGTTTTATTGCTCCACCAGCAGAAATGATGTGATCCTTCTTCTAATAAAATAACCTGGTAAATACACAATAATAATCTGGTAAATTCTCAGTGCGAGATGCAGATACCCCCCCTCATGCCAACCCCTCTGGGGCAAACAGGACCCAGTGTGAGTGAGGACCATGAGTGTACATGGACTTTGCAGACAGCGAGGAGCAGGAGAAACAGGGGCTGGAGGTGTGACATGGACAAGAAGTGGACTTCAGGGTGGACCACAGCTCTCAGGGCTAGCGATGGGACAGACACCCAAGCTGTGCCTTGGCATGGCTCTTGTGAGCTGTTTTAACTCATACTGCAGTAAATGACAGTTCTTAATAAGCTTCTACCCCATTTTGGGAGAGCTTTAGGATTTAAACAGTACATAATTTATACATAAAAGGGTTCACTGAGGACCAAAAGTGACTGGGAAAGGCAGGAAAATACCAAGATCAGACGAGCGCTGCTCCTGTTGCCCAGCAGAGATATTTTCCACAGACACACGAAGACTTGTTAAACACAAAAGCTGCGTATTTATACTTAAGAAGTGATAAAGTTTTATGTATTATACATATTTGTAGGAACATCAAATTGACATCTCTTATCTTGTGTGACAGCTGAGGCCAGGGGACACAGCATGAGAAAAGAGATGGGAAAACTCAATGAGTGAGTATCCGCAGCAGTTGCAAACAGTAATATATCTGATTAATCATCTCGTGCATTACCCCAGGGATGTTAGTGGTTAGCTACATGCACTCTGGGGTCCTTTCATACCATTAAAGTGATGGGAAAAGGCCCCCGTGTTCCCGAGAACCAGCCTGTAAGTGAGCACCACTGAGCAGAACAGAACTCCATCAAACCAAAATGGGGTTTAGTTCATTCAGTTCAAAGGGAAAGGGCAAACTTTCATTAACTCAATAGCTGTCAAGAGCTTGGAGACCTGCACATTAATGGCATTGGCTGCAAGACTGCAGAGCATCAGCAGCACAGGCCCGCCCTGGCACACTGGAGACTGGGCAGAAGCAGGAACTGCACTCCTGGGGATGGGCCTGGGGAGCTTCTCACCGTGTCAACACCAAAATGCCAGAGCTCAGAAAAGCACCAGCCCAAGTGCCAGGTACCGGCGTGATGGGTGCTGAGCGCTTCCAGGCAGCAGAGAGCTGTGCCACGGAGCGCAGGAATAGGAAGGGAAATGTAGTGAGCTTGGCAGGGCTGTAGAACACCTCTCCTGGGAAGCACAAACCTTGCCTTTGCCCACATGGCAGGGCTGTAGTAAAGTGCAATTCCTGCCCTGCCACAGCCAGTACCTCCCAAAGCTGCTCTGGCAGCAGAAACCCAGCAACACAGGGATGTCACTCAGGAGGACACCAGTGAGCCTCTTCAGGGCCCCCAGGAACGGAGAACCAGAACACAAGTCACTGACATCCCTGAATATGGTTCTGCTTGTCAAGCTCTGCCCTTTTCCTGGCTAGTTTGGGGTGACACTGCTGAGCTGGCATAATGTTATCTCTGAGCAAGGGAGGAGAACCTACATGGCCCAGTGGGTGCCACTATCTCCAATAAGGCACACGGACTCTTAGTCCTCCAAAGTGTGGGCCTTTTCAGGGTACACGATCGCTATGGGCTCTGGGACCCTCAGGTGACAGCACAGTTTCCCACACTGCACTCCTGCGTGGCACAAAAAGCAAACCCTTTTGGCTTTTGTTAGGCCAAGAATGGCAACTTGGTGCCCGTTCTGCACCTCAGGTCCTGGTAGAGCTCCAGCGTGGAGCAGGCTCCTCTCTGTGCTCACACCGAAGGCTGGCAGTGTAGAGTGAGACGTTTGCTGTTATTTCCACTATCTTCAGTCCTAGATGAAGACTTTGGCCAGAACAACGAAAATCTCAGGCTGGCTCCCTGGCTGGTTCTCTGAGCTCAGCAGCCTATTTCATCTACCAATTCAGG
>JANHGB010021966.1:0-13993 GCA_026283785.1 Coracopsis vasa
AGATTGGATATAAGGAAGAAGTTCTTTACTGTGAAGGTGGTGAGGCACTGGAATGAGTTGTCCAGGGAAGCTGTGAATGCTCCATCCCTGGCAGTGTTCAAGGCCTTGGGCAACATGGTCTAGGGTGAGGCGTTCCTGCCCATGGCAGAGGGGTTAGAACTAAATGATCTTAAGGTTCTTTCCAACCCAAACCATTCTGTGATTCTATATCCCTAGGGAAGTATTTTTCTGAACCTAACACCCGCATGCTTTAAGGGCTCAGAACTCATGTTCTGCCCCAAGACACAGCGTTGCTGCCTGGGGAAGGGTTTTGGGCAGTGAGCAGGGAGGAACTCGCCCACACCACCATGGATTGCTGCAAATCTTCTATTAATAATGCTGAATGAAAAGCAAATACCATGAAGTATTGCTCAGCAGGCTCTCACCCTGGGAATCATAGCCTTTCTCATTGAGACAGAAAAAGGGAAATAAAAGGGGAGTCCGACTTAATTTCTTTTCCCCTATATTACAGAGAGCTCAGACATGACCGCTACACAAGCAGTAACCCCACTGCTTAAATGACAAAGCCCCAGGGTTCAGAAGCCATGGCTGCTTAAAAGTACCACAGTGCTTGATTTTGATTTATGTAAGTTTTACAAATGGAGCTTGTAGAAATGTCTTATTCCCTTTTCCCTCTTTGGCTGCTGATGTATAATGCTGTAAGCTGACTGGTTTCTTACAGTCCTATGAGCGGAGAAAAAAGATTAGTAAGAAAATATCCCAAAATGTATCTGACTGTACTAGGGTGGAAAACGAGGTTCAGTTTGATACAATGGGTGGAAATGTTCTTTCTCCAAGTCTGGCTGCTACCACATTTTTGTTGGAATTTGTAAAAACTGCATTATTTTTATCTTCCTAGGTGACACAACATCACCTTTGCTACCATCCCAGCGACCTAGCAAAATCCTAGCTATGTTTTTAGCGCTGCTGCTTACATGCTGTGACTCACGAGAGCTGTTCCACTGGTATTCTTCATTATCAAAGCTAAAAATAGGTCCCTCTGAAGAAAAAAGATGCTGTCAGATAGGAATTCTTATTAAGCAATGGGAGTTTGGGGTTTTTTGTTTGTTTGCTTATTTTTATTATTTAGGAGACTCAGGAACACAGCTGCTTCTTTTGCACAGAGTTTTCCTGGGAGCAGATCAATGCATTTAATTTGGTTTTGAATCTTGCTGCACAATCCATACTGCCTCAGGACTAGAAGCAAATCCCATGGAAAGTGACTTCAATTGGAGATTTCAAATCAGTATCCCTAATATTCAAATGTGAAATCCCTTTCCCAGAAAATGTTGCTTTTGCCCAAATCCACATTAAGAAGAGGGCTATACATGTTTGTTAGAAGAGGCTAAACTCTGGTACTGTTCTGAAAAGCTGCAACAAGAAGGTGTAGAAATAACCTAAGGAGTGCACTCCATGTGTTGGTAGTCCTGTGAGGTAGTCTGTTCTCATATGTGGACATATACTTTTTCTGCTAGTGACGGTCATGCATGTTTGCCCAAATCCCTGGGCTCTAGACTCTAGCAATGTGTTTCTACATTCTGTTTTTATTGGGTCTTTGCCCTGATTTTTCACAAATCAAGGCAGATCCCAGACACATTCGCACTTTGCAAGTCTGGGCAGTGCTATCAGTTCATCTTACCTTGTGACTTCATCATTCACATTACTCGCTGCAGGAGGCTAAGGATGCATTCACTTATATTGGACTGGAATATGCGACTGGCCAGTCTCTGCTAGAATGCTGCTTCTTTTTCTAAACCATCAGTTGCCAAGTTTTCAGGCCTCCCTTTACCCTTTGTCCAATTTCATCTATTCTCTCCTTATATTATGATCTGTTTTAGCCCAGCCTGTCTGTTTGTGACAGGTAGGAATTTGGGTGCAATTCTTGGTTAAACTACCAGGTTTACATCTATAGATTCGATGACGTGACAGTTAATTTCAACCACAGACCTCCCATTTGTCTTCTGAATTATTTAAGTTTCTTTCTGTTTAGATATACATGGGAAAAATCTCTGCAGAACATTGTAATTTTACCAGTGATGGTCTGCATAGTTCAGTGTCTCTCACACACATTTGTGATTTTAATGGGAGCTGTATCTAATGAGGATGCCAATATTTTGACAAGCAGTTCCCACAAACATTTACCCCTTTAATCTGTGAAAGACCCTGCAAAGCACCTTGAGCAGATGAGTTTGCACAAAAGAAGGATTTGCAGATTACAAACCGCATGGAGTTTTGATTATGTAGGGTAAGCATCTCTACAATACAATCCCCTTCCCAAAACTCTTGCTAGAGCCATGCCTGCTGGGGGAAAACGCACTCAAAAAAAACCCTACCAAAACCCAAACACAGCTTTTGTGGGCTTTTGGGGGTTGGGGTTTTTTTTGTTTTGTTTTTATTTTAAGATTGTCAGAAGTAGGAAATCCACCATAACCATTGCTACAGCTTTCTAACAGCCAGAAATGGTAAACCCAGCATTAGGACAGCTTGATAGTGGTTATCTATCCTCACATTTCAGATTTCACTTGTCATTTGTAGTCTGTGTTTATAGCTTCAGCTAGTCAACTGGACTTTTTGTTTGGTAGATGGAAAAGCGCTCATTTACCAGATTTCTGTTCCTGTGCAAATAGGTATTTAGAGCCCATGATGTAATTATCATTCCCTCCTTATTAAGCTAAACAGGCTGAGCTACTTGAGAAATCCCAAATCTTATTTATTGCCCAGTCATCAAGAGCTGATGTATAGGAAACTAAAGACATTCTTCCTGTCATGTCTTTGATGCCTTGATTAAATTTGTCTTCCAGCATGATTTTGTGCTAAACCAGTGCTTATTTGGTGGTTCTTCTTTCCTATTACTTGTTACCATGTTGCTCTCCTGAATAATTCAGTCAAGTTTACTTCCTTTGAGGATAGGTCCTCATTCTCCTGCAATAAGGCAACCCTGACAGCACAGGTTTCTGTCTCCATAGAAGTTGGAGCACAAAAACTGAATCCCTCAGTCCACATCACACTTGCTAGCTGTGTGTTGCTTCCAGAGCCATTGGCTGTCCACCCTCCTTGTAGTAATTCAGAAATTGGTTTCATTCAGTAGCCTCCAAATTCCCAAAAAGTCCTAAAATTTCTTCAGTGTCACGTGAGGCTGTGATGCTAATGCTGGTGTGCACCATTACAAATGAAGGGCCTGTTAAGTTTGGAAGGCTCTAGGACCTGGATTACTCCATGACGCTCAGCCCCAGAAGAGGAAGAACACTACTTCTCTGGTCTCTGCATATGCCTTGGGCAGGATGCTGGTTTCCTTTTGCTTAGAGCGAACTTCCCAACTTCCCTCTCTTTCATGGGTAGTCAGATCACTGTTTTGAAAGCAGACTTGACTATTCCATAGTTTCTGTTGAGCAATCATCAACAATTTTACCCCTTACCACTCTCCACTGTCTTTGATCAAGTGTCTCATCAGTTATTATTTGCTTCCTAATGACTTCCAGCTGTGCAGAACTCCCCAGACCATCTTCGTGCAACCTGTGGGCCTCTGTTCACCCCCCACCACACAAAATACTGCCTTGTCAAAATAGCTGGCTGGCAAGTTTCACTTAATTCCATTTCTTGATTTAGGGGAAGAGAAAACAACATGAACATGACATTCCCTTCTTCTTTCTGACAAGGCAATTAGACTGAATTAATCTTTCTTAAGACCTGTCTTAACTGTTTCTGGTTTGCTGCCGTACATTTGTCCGTGTTGCTGGATTTGTTTTGTTGTTTGATTTGGTTTTTTTTCTCTGAAAGAAGCTGCCCTTAAACTCCTGATTTAATAATTTCAGACTACTTTGAATGGCAGCTTTTGTAAAACAACAGCTATAAAATTGAATGCTGCTAAGGGAATAGTTAGGTATACTATATATTATGATCATAGTAAGCATATATTCTTCAGACAGTGAACACAGAAAACCTTTAATTCAAGACTGTAGATATTTCCTCTTATCTCAATGACATTTCAAAGCATAACTTAAGCAAAACCCCTCTCTTCTGTGTTATCCCGTGCTGATGGCCAGAATCTCCCAGCACAGGCACAGCACTTGATAGTCCAGCAGTGCTGGTGAAGCTTTGAAAACTTATTAACAACCCAAACCCAAGCATCCCAAGCCTGCTGCACCTCCTAATCATGGTCAATGCAAAGGTTCCTATTGTTTTAATAGGTGATGAATTGAGCTCAGAGGAGCAAGTTTGAGTTAAGGAAACAGCAAGGTAAAAAACACCTCTACACAGACATCCACTGTGAGAAGGTGTCTGTATCCCCCCTACCCAAAAAGCAAGGACTGTCTATATGGGCCAGCAAGTGGGCCAGGGTGATGGAGCACTGCTTGGTGAGACAAGAAACGCAGCAGGAAAGGGTAGGCTCAGGACATCAACATTCCTTGAGTGAATTTAGGATTGCCGCTCCATTTAACTAGTGAGGTTGCCGCACAGGGGAGGCTTGGAAGAATTTCCTTAAAAGCAGTCAAATGGCAGCAGAAGGATTTTTCAGGCACAGGTATCCCAATGTGCTTTACAATCAATAATTAACACCCACTAAAAACTAGGAAGACCATTCCAAGTTTAGAGGTAGGTAAATAAACATTGAGATGTTGGTGTGCAACATCCACTGATTTAATAACTGCTATCACAGCAGAGCCAAGGAGCAGTTAAACCCAAAGAAAAATTATAGAAAGAAGAGTAGATTTATTTTTGAAGTCTCCAAAGAGTAGCTGAAAGCATCCCCTTTGTTAAATATGTCTTAAATTTAAAGCAAGGAAAATAATCCATACTAGTAACAAACTACCTTGGGATCTTTTTGCTTTACTGTTTCTCCCTCTTGGCAGATTTTGAGCTGATCTCATGCCTTTTAATGAGCCGTCTCTCAGTTGGAAATGACAATTTCTACTATTTTTCCCCAAAACCCATGTTCAGACTGTGTAATGAAAGTCTAATCATCAGTACTTGTTCAGTAAACTGCATGGCGGAATATATTGTAAGGAACTAATATCTTGTTGATCTGAAAAAAAAGAAATCAGAATATGCTCTATCTTCTTTGTACTTTCACCAATTAGACCTATGACTGGAAAGCTGGTCTGTACACGTGTGAAACAAAAGCAGGTTGATATAACCCATTAGGACAATGATTTGGTTTGTTTCAGGACCCAAACCAGAAGGTTTGTTTCTGGAGCAGATTTTATTGCCACTTACGTAAGTTGGGAGAAGCCAAAGGCATGCCAGCATTGGACTTCTAAGATGACTTTGCCGTGTGCCAGGAGCACACTGCACAGAGCATATTGCTCTGCTTTACTTCAAATTTCTCATCCAGGTGGAAGGCAGAAGAGGTTGCGATCGATGGCTCGTTTTGACTGACTTCTCTCTTGCTTTGTCACACCTCTTTTCGCAGATGTATGGTGCAAACCCAACCACAGCGGGCAGTCTTGGGTGAGGCCATGGCTCTGTGCAGCCTGGGCTGCCTGTGAGGTGGGAGATGCAGTTTGCTCATCCCCAGTCTACGTAAGTTTTCTGTCTCAAAGAGTAAATGGGGAGCAGGGAGCCAGGAAGATGTATCTGCATATGTTCAGGTATGTGTGTATGTCCGACCTTCAGCGTTTCAACAGTTAGCATTTTTAAAAGCTCTGCTGCAAGAAATACTGCCGTGTCAAATTCTGTATGAGGGAAAATCCCATTTTTGTAGGCAAAAGGTTTTCATAGATTGGAAGTTCTGCTACACAATAATTCTAATTTTGATTCCATAGTAATTTCAATCATGATTTAAGGCATCGTTTGATGTTCACTGATTTATACAATCAATCTTAAGCTTTTTTTGTCCTTCATCTTTATGCTATTTTCATTTTTCATTTGGAAAAAGTTATTATTGCATTAAAACCATTAGAATAGGTCATTTTGCAATCATATATAGTTTTACAGTACTTCATACTTCTTCCTTGCAAGCGGAATCTGCATATATACTTACTACAATAATTAACTACTTTAACATACATTTATCCAAATGCTTATTTTTTGCATTCCTAATGTACTGATTAATATGTCAGTAAAAAAAAGAAAATTAACGTGAACTAATTTGTGCCAAGCACTTTTGAGAAAGAATGGAACTCATTAAAAAATGGGATAAGTGAGTATTTCATATTTGTGATTTATGTGCTGTAGAACCTTCTCTGGTACCTGTCTGCATTTAAATTATTAAACAAAGGAAGGACTACTCGCTCCTTTCCTTTAACTTAAAAACTTTAGAAAGTATTTTTCTTAAGTAATTGGACTTCTTGACATTTTAAGAACGTGCCAAGAGCTTATTCAGTCACTGATAAAAAGAATGTTTCAATCACACTTATTCCAGTACTGAACAGCTGCTCATGTTCTCTCATAGTGATTCACATGGTGTTAGCAGTGAAGTCAACTCTTGGCCATAGTGCTACTCTACTCAAAAACTTTTTGCCTGTATATTGCTTTGGATTTTCTTGTTTTGAGCTCTGCAATGTATTTACCACCAGATTATAGATAACAATCATATTAGAAACAAATTATCTGAATGTTGTTGTGGTTTGTAGGGTTTTTTTCTATCTCAACAGGGTAGTTCCCCAAATTCAGACTCTGGTTTACAACAGGAAGTGCTTCTTCCATTAGTCCTGTTATATGATTTCATAGAAGTCCTACTGCGAAGTCAGTCATGGTTCTTGCATTTGGATTAATGGATATCCTATTTTTAACCAGAAAATGTTTGCATCAAGGAGTGCTTTCTACTCTAGTCTCCAGATTCAGTCCCATGCTTATTTTGCTACAATGATATCTTAATTCTCAGTGTATATATGGGAGCAAGCACAATGATAACGGGCTTTTGCAGCTCCAATGTCCCCGCTGAATGTTGGGAAGTACCTGTTGTCCATTTTCTTCGCAGATTTTCTTCTCTGACATTTGATTACTGTGCATTACACTTAACCAGCACTTCATGAATCCCTGGTTCTTTCAAGCACATTTTGCAGTCTGCTTCATATGATGATCCACTTGGATCTGCCTCAGAGACTCCCTATCAGTCATTGCTGCTTTCCTGTTCTGACACAAATGCATCCAAACATTCCTTCTCAACTGCATATATGCTAAAGCACTGCTGATGACGCTGGATCTGCTGTACTTTACTCTCGTTTCCATTTCTGGCAAATCCAGGCTGTAACATGACTGAGGAACTGGTGTTTCTCAGAACTTGTGGTTTGTGAATGTAGGTTTTGAAGCAACCATACATGAGCCATGGGATTTCTAAGACTGTGTGAATTATAAATGCCCTTATGCTCCCAGAGGGAGGAGAGGGATGTTCACTGGCTTCTTTCTCTTCTCTATTTAGCTTCAGAAATGTGAGAATTACATTGAAATCTGCAATAAAAAATCATATGTATTCTATGCTGCACAACAATTCACCACTATTATGTAAATCAGAGCGTCAGTAACAGATGTACAGACCAAACAGATACTGTGACATTTTATCTAATTTTGGTGGTGTCTTGGGAAAATTACTCATGTGGAAAGATTAACACATACAGAAAGACTACAAAACCATACAAATAAGCTTAATGGAAATGTTTCCACAACCTTGCATAGTAGTTCCCACCTGGGTTTGTGGGCTTAATTATATCCTTAGCCTATGGCATTAATTAATGGCACAAATGGGGTTTTATTTTCCTCTTGGATACATTGTTGTAATGCCAGTCTGACCCCACTTTGGTCACCAAACCACACCTGAGAAACCAAGGAGTCACATCTACAGAGCAGGGATTGTATATGATGATGACAGATAACACTGGACAATCTCCTCTGGCTTCATTCATACATTAACAAATCAACTGAGATTTATTTTATGATACATACAGCAGTACCACTAAATCTTTGTCCTTTTAAAAACATGTTTATTGAGTTTCAGGCTGCAAAGCCACAGATTACTCCAGAATAGCATTTTTAAGTATACCAAAACCATAGTGGGAAAGCATTTCCCTTTCCATAGAGCAGCAGCTTACTGAACTGTAAATGCTCTGAAAAGCAGGAAAAAGCAACTTCTTCCACGCAGAGGCAGGAAATCAAGTTTTCATCTGTATTAGTGATCTGGCACATTGCAGTCTTTATCTTTTTGTGTTTTACATGGTTATACGTAACAGGGCAACTTGCCAGCTGCTCAAGCCAAAACCAGCAGCAATGGCTTAGCTCCGAGTGGGTAGGTTTTTACTGGAGCAGCTCACAAAATAGGTACGTTGGTTTGTCAACATTTGGTTCTGAATACTGAGGCACTGCATACAGTGCTGACCGCCACTGGAAACATAACAAAACTGAGCGGTATGCCAGTGCCACTAGAGCTAGAAAACCAGGTACTGCAGTTGACAGAAGCAATCCTAATGCAGTGCCAAAGCTGAGGAATCTCATTTGCCTTCACATTTTGGTCCTCATCCACCATTCTGGCAATGCAAAGGAAAATCAATTGACTAAGCTTCCAGAATTTCTTTAAAAACCCATATAATGCCAAATCCATTTCCTACATCTATGGCAAATATCAGAAAATTCAGAATTAAGAATCTCCAGTAAAGTCAGCTCTGTCTCCTTGATCCTATGTGTTTAGTAGGGTTTCATTACCCCATCCTATTTCTTTGTACAGATGTTTTCTACAGGAGTCTTTTTCACACTGTAGTCTGGGAGCCATGCACAACTCATAACCTGTCAGAAGGTGGAATGGGCCACTAAAATTCAGTATCAGACATACATGCATCTTTGCATACATGCAAGGAAGAAAATAAGCAAGTTCATTAAAGGAAAGCTAGTAAATAGATACTTAAATATGAACCTAACACTTTCTCTTTGTAAACAAAAACCAGACCGGGTGCATTACAAGGTCCTTTAATTTTATGTGAGGTGGCTATGTAGCCCTTGGACCAGATAAAAAAGCACCAGGTGATGTCCAGCCAACACTTATGGAGCCACACAACACAGCATGTGCTGGATTCATTTCATCTGACACTCATGATGTTCACACTGAGCTGGACTCCCTGCATCAGCAGTGGGCAACAGGCCTTGCTAGGAGACCAAGCCCTGCTCAGGCTTTTGAGGTTGAAAATACATCACTAAGAGAGGGATTAAATATATGCTGTTAAGAGGGGTTAAATCAAAGTAGTGTTTATCTGACACTTCCTCAGATTCAGTTACGTGTATGACTGTGATCCTGCTTTCCTTGTACAGAGAAATTCCCACTAAGTTAATTGGTATTTTTTCCTTAAGCAGATATACAAGATACAGCTCTTAGATTACAGGAAAAAGTAGCAATTTCAGTGTAAGTCAAGAGTGTCTGGTTCAGCTTTAAGTGCCTTGTAATAAGAAGAGAACTAAAATTCACCTCAAGGCACCCAAAGGTCACAAATGTATTTTCAAGAGAAAGTATAGAGATTTCTAGTTACAGCAAAAAGTGTATTGCATCATTGTGTTGTGCAAGGTTTTGGTCTTTGCTGAGCAGCATGACCTATTTCCCAGCATCATGTGATTTTTGCATTGGAAAACTCTTCTGTAAAGAAGTACAATTAATTTTCCAGTGGAAAAGATACAAATCTGATTTTCCTCAATTCTGCAAGATAAAATAGCATTATGTGGTATTTCTTTCCATTTATGTATTTAAACTTCATAACCCCTTTGAAAGATACGTATGTGTAAAGCATATGCACACACTTGTGTGTTGCCGGCAGCAGGTAGTTTCATCAAAGTTTTTATTCAAAAAAATGTACAAGGTATCAGGAAAATCCAAATTAAATTACACTTGGATTTAATATGATTTAAAATCCATCTCCCACCACAATGAGAGTTAAGCACTTAGGAGTCTAAAGTGCATGAGGGGAATTTAAGCTGCTTTCTACACCTCCCAAGTGGTGCCTAAGTTTTCTGCTTAGATTTTGCTTAGCTGCCTGACATGTTTTCAGCTAAGCACACGGAGATGGAAATCTAGGGGTGTCATCTCTGGCTGAAATGATCTGGCATCCCTAAAGCAGGGATTCCAGTGTCCCAGTCTCATAAGCAACCCTGTCTATCAGACTTCCTCAGTTCATTCCCAATGGCCAACACTAGAGCTAAGAGAAGAGAGAAAAATAAAATAATCAAGCTGTACCGGAGACATCTGGAAGGGAACTGTTTACACAAACTCAACGACTTTTGAAAAGCTGGCCCCTTAAAGCATGCACAGTTAGGCACTCCAAATCAGCAGTCCCTTCTGAAATAACTGCTATATATGTATTTTTAGCTTGTGCTTCTTTATTTCTAGGCGTATTTCTTCTAACATACTGGAAGTATTTGTAATTATGGTGATAGGACTTTTTTTAATGCTTATGTAATTCAAAAATGACCAAATGAAAGCTGACTATGCTTTCCCAAAGGGGAAGAAAATATATGTTTTGTGTATCAATAAATTTCAGCTCTAACAGTAAATAATTTTCAGGTTACTGTTAGAAAGCTATGTTCATAAGGAGAGGTTCCTGTTCATTTGTCAGTATCAACAGCACAATCCTACTGAGAACACAACAAAGCAGAGAATACTGTAGTAATGATTATAAAGGCAATGTTGAACATTTGGTAAGATAAGCGGATATTCAGTTAGGTTGGATTTAAAGTATTAACCTCTTCAGGAGATGAATTCTGCCTTTCTCTATCTTTTGTATCACACGCACGTTAATGCATTGCGTCGGCATGTGGTTTTGGTTAAGACCTCAGACTAATTACAGCTTAAATTTAGGATAGGATTTGTTAACGCTAGAAAATGAGTGTTGCTGTTATGTCATGCTTTCACTCAGATAACCAATGCTGTGTATCTGCAATTGCCGGAGCACCCCGAATTTTCAAGTACAGATGAGACCCATTTCAGGGTCAGCTTCAAGTTTCCTTGACCTGCCAGTGGCTGGTGCAGTTCCTGCTGTACAAACCTGCGAACAGTTCCTTGGCTTCTGCTCACTTCAGAAGTTAATCAGGGCTTCTCTGCAGCTGATGGGAAGTGAGGAGCAGCTGCCTTTGGACCAAAGTCTTGAACAGAACTCAGAAACAGTTCAGTATTGCAAACTAACATGGAAATGTCCTCTGGTGATTTCTAACTAATAGTTTGAGAAAACAGAATGAAATTGGGGGGGAGTGGGACATGACACATGATGATGACACTACAGCAAGTATGAAAGGGATGATACATCTACAAAGCTAAGAGACTCTTTAGGTAGAAAGAAAATCTGCTTCTTCTACTTATATTCATGTTTTCAGAAAAATTGACAAATGATGATCATTGTAAGATTCTTTCCAGCAGACCCTGCAGACCTCTTTGGGTGACTTGAAATAGCTGCTTTCCTGATGCTCTTATACACATTTCAACTGTGTTAATATGTTAAGTGGGTTTTGCTCAACAGAAAAGGCTAATAGTGCTTTATTTGAAATCTTGCTTCATGCACATGGCAAACACTGCTTCTGTGGAAGAGTTCATTTTAAGCCTGGGGATGATAACGGATAAATACCAGGACAGTTGCTCTCAATTTCACTCCAGACGTAACGGTCAGCACTTCAGAGAGCTCCCTTAGCAGCCGAGAAAGGGAGAATGCTATTTGCCAGTAACTTGTCAGAACACAGCTGGGCAGGAAAAGTGGAAATTAATTTCTTGGCAAATTTTACAGGTGTTACCTTTTGGGATTATTTTTTTTTTTCCACGCTGTTTCCATATTCACCACTTTTATTCCCAAACTTCACATGTATTTTCTTTTCTCTTTTTCTTCTTTATCTGCCTCATGCTAAAATATCGTGTGAATGCACCATCCTTTCAGATTTTAGTTTTCATCATTTAGTTGTCATATGCATAACACTCTCACTGAGCACTATAAGCACGTAAGTATTGTGAAGCAGAACTACCAGTATATTAGAAAAATACAGGTAATTTATACTTTGCTGTAGTCAAAATTCAGGTAGAGCAGAGACACGCCAGGCAAGCTTAACTGTATTTACATTAGTGATACAATCTGAAAAACCTTTTGACTTAAGATAGCATGTCATGCTCTGTTTCTGCAGTCAAACTGTCATAAGCTATTTCTATTAGATAATTTCCCTGAAAGAGTTATTTCTTATTTAGAAACAGACTTGTGAGGTTTGCTAAAATTTCATGCAGATAAAACCCCGCAATTATCTGTGTATTACAGTGTGGAAAATGAAGACAAACAGGAGACTCAGCACCAGGCCCCTTAGAGGAATGCCAATTGCCTTTATCCTGTCACAGTTCTGAGCTACACAAGGAACTGAAATCACCTGTGATGTTCTCCAGAAAGCCACAGAGGCTCCTGTCATTTACAGCAGCCTACTATAAAGCTCTGCCAGCACAGGAAACCAGCCAAAGATTTTGTGATTGGCCAAACCAGCATGGGCTGAGCAGCACTAGATAAGGCTCGTCAGAACTGCTGGCAAGAGGCTGTGTAGAGGAGATAGAAGAAAGAACAGCATATGCACTTGACCTAAGGGCAGAATCTCTGCCTCGTACTAGAATTTACGTACAACTGGAAACCAGTAGTGAGTTCTGTGATGACAGAAAAAGCCAGCAATTAAGGATTTTATGGCACTTCAAGTAAACACAGAGTATAAATATTTAGATATTACTTGTGTGTACCTTCCTAAAGCAGGTCAAGTTATGATGTTCTGAATGCTACATACCACAGGTGAAAGATGAGAACATTTAGAACCTAAGTAACTAATAAAACCATTTTACAAGTCTTCCACAACTGCTTAGGGTAGTATTTGCTTTACTGTGATGATCCAGAGAGCACTTATAACCACTGTCTTTTCATGTTATTGCCTAACAGTGATCTCCTTGAAATCACTATTCTGGAACCAAATAAACTGACTTTCAGAGGTAATGAACACATGCAATCTTGAACAAACAGATTTGAGAGTTGCAGGCATCCCCATTGTGAAAAGTAAGCGCAGTTACTTAGTGGCACCAGTAAGGTGTTTGAGAGATAACGCTAGATACTGGTATTTTAAAATGTTGCTCCAATTTTAAAGATTTTTTTTTTTAAGTAAAAGATTTGTAACTTCCAAACTTTGACATTCCCTCACACTGCACCCAAGAAAGGAGCAGACCTTTCCACCCCTACTCATTATCACCAGTAAAAGCCTCACCAAGTTGGATTTCTCTGGCAAGAAAAACGCAGTTGCAGCAGCCCTGGCACTCAGTCCTGTCACACCCCGAGAACGAGCAAGATTCCAAACAAACACCGATATATTTCAAGCCTTATTGTGAAAAACAGACTAAACTCGTACTCCTTTTGGTATGTTCTGACCTGCTTCTTTATGATGCACACAACACAAGGATATTGACAGCTTTATGTTGGTTCGAAATCAAATAACCTCGGTGATATCCTTCTCCTTTCGTAAAGGACTTCCACCAATCCAGTCCTTGGCAGGGCACTCGATTTACCGCATGTGGAGCATCCCCCCCTTTATCACTGCTCCTCACTCGGACTCGGGAGGGAGTCGTTATTTATTAACACAGTTACGTAGCGGTTTCCTGCCCTACTGAGAATTCCCGTTGATTCCTCGCGGTGCCACCTTCGCGTCCCTTCCACACAGAGCCCCCGTCCCCCTGTGCGCACCTGGAGCTCCGTTTGCACTCCCCAGCTCCTAGCCCGGCGGGACAGCAGCGCCGGCCTCTGCGCGGCCGGGGCAGGCCCTGCACCTCCCTGCCGCTGCGGCAGCCAGACGGAGGAGGACACCCCTCGCCTTGAGGACAGCCGGCGGGAAAGCGAACCATGGCTCCGGTGAGCGGCCGTACCCCAGCCAAGCGGCTCTCGCTCCGCACGGAGGGACCGGGGGCAGGCGCCGCTCCGGAGATGGAGAGTAGGCTTTCACCGACTGGGCGCGGTGTTTCGGCACTCCCCTCCCCGGGCCTTGCGTTCGCCGC
>JANHGB010021967.1:0-14457 GCA_026283785.1 Coracopsis vasa
CCCTTGTCCAAAGCCCCTCTCCAGGTTTCTTGTAGCCCCTTTAGGCACTGGAAGCTGCTCTGAAGTCTCCCCATAGTCTTCTCTTCTCCAGGCTGAACCAGCCCAGCTTTTACATCTCTTACAGCTGTAAGAAATCAAGAAACATGGGAGCAGTGATGTGAAGTGCCAAGAATGTAAGCCAAAACCTAACAAAAATCTTCGGTGCTTCTTGACTCACTTCCAGAACGGGACACTGCAGGGTTCCCAATAACTGGGGTCTGTCAGTGCTGTTCTTGGCCATCTCATGGCACTGATGGGTGCGCTGCCCACCATGGCTGCTGCACAGTGATCAATGCAGTAATTCCATGTTATCTCACTCGGAACAAAGAACAAGCCTCAGAAACTCCCATGCAGCATTTTGTTCACCAACTAGCACTGCCAAAAAGAGTTAATTCCAGATTTTACCCTTTAAATTAACAGGAGTTTTGTACCAAATCAATGACATGACATGGTTCAGGATCACTCTGAAGAGTGACACCCTTTGACTTCCACAAAGTAGACTTACAACAGTGGGTATCATTTATGCATTGGGTTACGCACTCCCATTACACTGTTCACTAGTATTTTTTCCCTTGTCTTCTATTAAGCTTATCCTCCAACATGAAGATTGGAGCTGACTTTAAACACATGAAATGTTAGGCAGTTCTGAAATCAAACCACTTACCTACCTAAAATCTACCTAAAGCCTCTCTGCCTTCAGGCAGACACTGGCTCCTTCTACTCACAAAGTGAGAAATACAGAGAAGTACAAAACTTTGTTTAATTCCTATGATGCACAATAGCAAAATGAATATCCCTTAAAGATATTCTTGCATGAGGCAAGAGCTTCTTCCAGGCTGCCAGCAGTGGAGGCCTGTGCTCTTCCCAAGTCTGAGCACAACTGTGAGACAGATGTGTGTCCTCCTCCTCATCAGATGACCTCAGGTATGTGCACCAATGTGGGAGAGATGTTAATACTCTTCCATCGTTTCCCATAGATGGGCAAAGAACACCCTCCCTCTGAGTTAACTTTACTTTTTAAGGGAGAAAACGTGACCTGAACCAGTTGGGAGTGGGAAATTCACTGTGTTAACTGGAATGATCTGTACAGTGTTATGGTGAGACTAAAACTTGGCTGATCAGGTGATGCCTTGCTGATGCAACATGTGGACAATTTCCTTACTGTATTTTCCCCTTTCTGTGATTGTTCAGCCTCCCTGATTCAACTCCTTTGCATCCTGCCATATCTTACTCATTTCTCATCCATGTACTCCCTGTCTGGTTCCACATCGTTTGCTCCTTTATTCACTTTTGAAATGCAATATGAGTCCAGCAGCCTGTAAATTCAGATAATTTTTCACCTAGTTATGGTCAAACGTCTCAGAGAACCACAAGGTGGGATTGCTGAACTGTGCTCCTCTCCCATCTGCTCTCACACAGCCTCCAAGCAGTTTGCAGCAGCAGCAGCACCGTAATCTGAACATGCTGAGAAGTTGGGCTCTAACAGGTCCTCAAGCTTATGCTTATTGAGCAAGACACAAACCATCACTGAATTCACCTATTCCCAGGAGCACTTACCCACACATTAAATTACATGCTTTTTGGATAAAATGAATGAAGGATATCTGTGTAAAATGCTGTGCAAGGTGTGAACCCAAGTTTTACTATAATCTCCCTGGTAAGATGGTCAGATTGATTGACAGATCAGTACCTGTATGACACATACACAATGCCCAGTAAAAAGACAGGAAATGCATAAAAAGCAGTTGTGGGGTAAAACAGTTGATGTGGAGAGCAGGCAATAGGGTAGCATGTTCTACTTACTGCATCTTTTCCCTAACCCTGGTATGGCAGCTTTGCATCCTCTCTGGTGTGGTTACTGATGGTGTAAAGAAGGAAGGGTGGTGAGGCACTGGCACAGGGTGCCCAGAGGAGCTGTGGCTGCCCCATCCCTGGCAGTGTTCAAGGCCAGGTTGGACAGGGCTTGGAGCAACCTGGTCTGGTGTGAGGAGTCCCTGCCCGTGGCAGGGGGTTAGAACTGGGTGAGCTTTAGGGCCCTTTCCAACCCAAACCAATCTATGATTCTATTACACTAGTTCCCTCTCAAGCTCACACACATCCATCTCTAACCTATGAGGCTGTCTAATCTTCCCCTGAATTACTGCCTGACGACCCCCTCCTTCAGGGAGCTCTTTTACCATTCCTTTGCTCTCACCATCTGCAGGGTTTTTGGAGTTTCTCATTACCTTCATTGCATCTCAGCAGAGGGCTTTTTCCTCCCTCAGGAAGGAGGATGCTGGCTCACAGCACACCTCACATCTGGCTCTGCTGGAAAACACAGGATCTTTCCTCCTTACTCCATCCTTTCACATTCATTACGCATTTTGCATCATATTAAGCAGGAGAATTCAAACCCCTCTCCTGCTCCAAATACCCAAACCACCCAACATTCAAATCTGCTTTCCTGGAACTCCAATGAAAATCAGCACATTGAGCTCTGTACTTTTCATTTTGAGCAAAGTTTCACCAGTTCCAGCAACCTTAAAACCTCCAAACATTCCAACCACTTCTGTGTCTAAGCATTTAAAAACCAAACCTGCTGATGGCCTCTTATCTTGCTTGACACAGAGATGAAAACAAGGAATCAAGGTTGAGGATTTATCACCTTAAAAGAACAGGACAAGAGATGAATAATACAAAACGATGCAGCTTTTTCTGTTATTTTATTGATTATTAGTGAAGAAAACTTTAGATTTCCTCTTTCTGATGTGTTACAATTGCTTTCTGTGGCGGGTGGACAGCCCCGACTCCTTATTTAAAGGCTAAATAATACTTCCCGATTGCATGATTAACTTCAACACTTTAAGTTCTCATATGGTATTGCTTTCTCCCTCTGGGTATAGAAAATGGTCCATGAAGTCCATGTTTTGTTTTTCCAGAATCGACTGTTATTCTATCTACTGGTTTAAGATACATTCAAATAAAAAGATGCTCAAATTCACTGGCAATAAGTGCACACATACAACAGCAGAGAGAGCTGATGACATTTTACTGAAACACTGTAAGTTCATAGAATAAATAGAAGTCTTCAAACACATGCAGAAACTGCCCCATGTGTTTTTCCTGTCTCAAACATACCCTTAGTGTCCATAGCACTACCGCAGTAACTACTTCATTCAGAAAAGAGACCAAACCCACCCACCTACCTCTCATCACAGAGAATAAAAGACAGTTTCATTTATACAAGAAGTGATCAGTGCTAATGATTTAGTAACAGTCTGGTACAAACAGTAACTCACGGCAAGTACGTGTAGTGGGATAACGGGAACAAACAGGGAGCTTGGTTTAGATGCCACAAGAAATGCAAGGAAAAGAAAGTGGATGTTAAACCCTCTCCCTTCACTCCTCTCCATCTCCCTTCTGAACAAATGCTCTAGAAACAAACTCTTTCCAGTCTATTCAGTTTCAGGATATTCCAATTCTCCCTACAAGCAGAACTTTGGGAGAAACAGAGAAGAAACTCACAACAGAAACAAGCCTGGGCTGTAACTAAAGGCTGTTATGAGGCCTTTGTTTCCCGTCTGATAAAGCAGGGGGTTATAGGTTTGGTATTGGGAGGTATTTTTTCAGTTTAAAGACTGTGAAATAAAGTGCTTCCCACCTTTATACCTCTGCTAAGGTCCAACTGGGCATGGAGGAGGTTTCTCTGAAAACAGGTAATAGGTGGGGAATAGTCTCACCAGTGGGCAACTGCTCTTTCCAGCTTGTACCATTCCATAACTAAATGGGTTTTGTGGTTCTTTGCCAAGGTTTCAAGGACACACCTTGTTCTAACACTGGTTTTGCCACATGTTCTTCTGTAACATGCCTCTGTCAATCTGTTCCATAGCTTTGACTCATAGGAAGTCATAGCCACATTTACCTCCCAAGCGGTGAAAGCTGTTCTCTTTGGGGGCACTGACAAAGCGTGTTTCAGAGGCAGCACCACACAGTAAAGCATTTTCCCCTCCACAATCCAGTGCAGCACTGAAAAACAGAACAAAAGCCAAAGCAGAAGTCACACGGAGTGTGTGTGTGCCACAAGAAACAGGAATATGTTGATACTCCAGGTACCCAGCAGGCCTGTCGGCCTCGACACAGGATTGCTTCAAGTTTCTCATCTTGGGGAGGAGGAGAAGACAGAACAGAAAAACGCAGTTCCATCCATTCAGGAATAACAAGCAGGCACCCCAGTAACTCATCTACAGAAGCAAAATCTAAACTACCATGTTAAACTGAGTGCTTTTGGCTTTAACGAAGCACAAACGCTCCCATGCTTCAAGTGATGTACCGCGAGGTCTCAACGTAACACATTCAACAGCTTCCCATGCACCTCAGACTCAAGTTAGACTGGCTACAGGATCCACGTTGTCCTAGTTGAGTTATTTAGTGTTGGTTTTATTCTTTTGTGGGTTTTTTTTTCAGTGCATCTTAGAAAAACAACTTTTCCAAAGGTTAGTGAGTTACCTTTAATAACAGCAATCAGAACACAGAGCCTCTGCACGCACCCGAGCAGTAAAATAACCCCATTAGTTACAACAGATCTGGTACATATTTACACATTTTATACAAAGTTTACACATTTCTCCCATTAGGCACGAAGTTGATTTGTCAAACTCAATAGGCAATGAAGGGGTGGTGGGGAAAGGCAAAGGAGATCGGAGAGAGATTCAAGAGTACTTGTATTTAAAAAGACAAGGTGTAAAAATGAAGTCCTTCACCGTAAGCTAGTTTGCTTCGGGAGCTTGGTTCCCATGAGGATCCCCGAAGTGAGAGATGTTGGGCCTTTCATCTGCATGCTGGAACCCACCATGGTGGGGAAGCTCCGATTCCTTCGGATGCCAGTGTTGAGCTGGATGCCTCCGATGGCACTGGTTACGGCAGGGCAGCCCAATGGGAGAGCATCTGGTGCCAGGCCTCCAGGAACAAAGGCCCTCACTGGTCCTTGTGCCCCACAGAGAAGAGGTCCCTGGTCATCAGTTAAAGGAGGAGCTGCTGTTTGCCCTGAACTCACAACTTTGGCAATACCAAACCTCTTGACTTTGTCCACAAGATTAAGGTTGGAAACAGACACGTCAGTCTGACTCTCACTGTTCCTGATGTTCTTTTTATTCCTCACCTCCTTCAAGATTGAGCTAGCAGGCTTCGAAGCCAAGAAGTTGTCGTAAGGTGGGCTGGTGCACTTGAACTCAAAAGATGGAGGGGAAGAAGAAGGTGTCTGCATAGGTGAGTTTGGAGGAGTGGAAGGAATGATGGCCATCTTAGGGATGTACGTGTTCAGGAGGGTGCCCTTGCTGGCTCTGTCCCAGCTCTGTGGATTGTACACTGCTGCCGAGATGCCCCTTTCCTTCAGCAGCCACACCAGCCCCAGAGACGTGCTCATCGTTGTCGTGGATTCCCGGAGGTTAGTGAAGGATTCGGCCAAGCTCAGGCGCCGCGGGGTGCAGGGGGTGGCCACCGGGGTGCCTTTCAAGTTGCCAATGCTGCCACCAGCTGGAGTAGGTGCTGGGTTAAGGCTGAAAGCAAAGGAGCAGGCAAGTTATTCTCTCCCGTATGGAATTAAAGCTTACTTTGCAAGCAAGACTGTTAACTCCCAGCAGGCTCTTTTATCCATTCCGAGGGTGCCCACAAAACTGCCAGTTCCCAGCTCTTCAGAAATGTGATGACAAGTGCAAAAGCATCATCTCTTACAAAACACATCTCTGCGCTTCGCATGCTTCACCACCCCGTCTCCTGAGATCGATGCCTTCCCCAGCACCCACCACCACATTTCTTCTGATAAACAAAGTGACAGGTTCCTGATCGACACCTTCAGTTTGTCTTCCTGATCTACTGCCTGTCACAACTCCCCAGTTGCTTCCCTGAGACAAGGATACAGAAGGGACTTGACTAATGGTATCAGCAAGACAGATTTACTTTCTGGTGTCACTTTGAGCACAGAGCTGCTACTCTTTAGTGCTGCTGGGTCATAGCAGAGACAGCAGCAAGGGAGGAGGGGAACATACTTGCTACAGAAGCATCCGTAGCAAAGCTGTTGGAAGTTGGCACCAACACATGCTTCTGCAAAGTCAAACCCTTCTTATGTTGAATGCATTTTCACTTAAGGGTAAGGGGATGGAGGACCTGAGTTTGGATGGAGATGCACAATGGTGTGAATTATCTTCAAAGGTGATGAGAAAAACAGCTTAGAGCTCTTTGTCAGTTGGCCAGTGGGTAACTGACAACAGCAAACCAAGCATGCAAAGAGCCACCCTATTGTTCATCTGGTAAAACATTCATTTCTATAGTTTGAAACATTGCTAAACTGCTCCCCAATTCCAGCTCTTTCTCCTAAAAATAAACCACATACAGGCAGTGGACAAGTAAGTATTAAATGGGCAAAAATCTGCACATTCAGAACAAGTGACAGACATGAACTGGATGATCTTAAGGTCCTTTCCAACCCTAACTATTCTATGATTCTATGACGTACTGATGTTTAGTGCTCTCTTAGGGCATTTTGTTTTCTTAAGCACACTACTGACAGTTATTAAGGGTTGGAATTTGCATTCATTCTGGCAATCACCTTCTCCCCAGGAGCTGCCTGTGTGACTGAACACAGACTCAATGCAACACCTATTTCCAAAGACATTCCATGTCCTTTGTGCCAAGTTTGAGAACTCATGGACACTGAGGGTTGAGTGTTTCTGGCACTACAGTGCCATCCTTGAACACCTTGTTCCTAATAGACCAGGTTAGCCACAGCATGTTTACCTATGGATAATCCTCACTGAATTTATGGAAGTCCAAGGTACACCATTCATTGAATAAGGTGTGGTGTACTCGGTTATTCCAGAAACAAGGCATGTGGGACATCCACATCACTCCAAATTCATGTCTATTTGGGAGAATCCCAGGGGTTCCATTCACCTTTAAAAAAACCTTTCCAACCGTGCTCAAATGATGGGTTTTGCCACATATACACACATGAAAAATGTAATTCCACAGCTGTATTTCCTAGGCATGGATTCATCCCCTTTAACGTCATTTAAAGGCTCTTGAACAATGCAACACCTGATGCTAACAGACAATTCACTGACCTGAGAGCTCACCACTGCTCAAAGAAGGAAATCCTCCCTTTCATCTTGCTAGGTTAGCAAGTAGGAGACACTCAGCAAAGAGGCAGACAAAAGCCTAAGCCAGTGCATGGGAGCAGGAAAACCAAGCGGCTGCGAGGGGAAGGGACAGGGGAAAAAATGGGATCTCCCCTTTTCAGCAGAGCCATGCTGTTGGATTGGCTCAGCCATAACATCCTACTTAAAGCTGGGTTTTCTATACCAAGAAATGCATCAAATAGCCACACTGACACAATCTGGCTGGATTTCCATGTATAGAGAAGACACAGGCCAATGAATGAATTGCCTCCTTTTTGTCCATATGGCCAAATGAGACTGGAATTTGCAGTCTCATTTCACCTTGCATTAGTGAACTTTGTGAGGTTAGACACGTTGGAATGCTTTGAGCTGAGCTTTCTGATGAGCTTAGATCATCATCTAATGGTATATAAGGCACTCCTTACTTAAGGAAATATCAAGCTGATGCTATGAAGCCCCAACTCAGGTCTCTCTCCATTGACCAAGATGTGACCAACAGGATCTGTACAATGATCTGGAACTTCTACCATAAGCAAGTGAAATTGCCAAAGGATTTTTACCCTGCAGCTGTGATTCAACAAGAGGAATCCCATCTATTCCTCCCTGTAAACTGTAATGTAAAAATGTTTAAGAAAACACAGTAGTCTTGAAAAGCATGAGGCAGGGAAAAGGAAGAGAAAGAAAATTTCCTGCATGAACTGACCTCCTACAGAGTAGGACCAAATACATTTTGGAAACCCAGACACAGGGTGTTCATTATCAGGCTTCTATGATGCCCTAGCCACAAGATTAAAACTACAGCACTCCAATGGCTTATTACCTCCAACAGCTTCATTCTTTCCAGCTCCAGATTTCAGTTGCAGAGATATCCATATTAGCAGTTCTACTGCTTTATCAGTGCAGAACACACTACAGAGCAATTAAACCCCCCCAGACATCCCTGCTAGAAAGCAGTTGTTATGCAAGTGTTGCTTTTTTGTTTGTTTGATCATTTTGGCATTACTTTAACTGGGAAACAGTTTCCCCACTAAACTGACCAATGCTGCAGAGCAGCCTGGACACAGACCCAAACTGGCCTCAGCAACTCAGCCCAGTGACAGTTTCAGAGTTAGACTGGGAAAAGAAACACATAAATGAGCACCTCATTTAGCGAGAGGAAATTTAGTCCGGTTAGAGCATCACCTGGGTTAGAGGCTAGGTTAAAACGCAACCAGGTAGGCAAATACCAAACCTCTTTGGGTTAGCTGGTGCCACACACACTGGCATTCCTTGGACACGACCCTGCCAACAGAGATGCTGCTGGCAGTGTTGCTCACCCCCTGCCACGCTGGATCATAGTGTGTGCCCTATCCCTCCTCTCAGCATAAGGAGACATAATGCAGTTTCCTCGTCCTCCTCACATGACCTGTGAAGAATCGTTTGCAGTTGGTAAGGAGGAGCTCCTTAAACATGTCTGCTGAAAACATCACACTGTTTATTCCCCTCTTCTTCCTCCTGAATGAATGATGAACTTTGGTTTAACTAAGGCAGCTGACAATATACTGCATTTAGCTGTCAGTATGGCTCCTTTGTTAGATATAGTAACCAACGTAATCAAGGAGTTTATGATGACCATAATCAACAGCAGTTCAACAGTAATAAGAAAATTAGAACTACAGCCATTTAAAAGGATCTCTTGAGTAACAGTGTTGAGAAGACAGAAAAGAATAAATTCAAACCAGACAGGCCATGATTAACTAAGTTCAAAAAAGGAAGGAGAAAAGTTACATGGACTCATCATTCAGTTCCTTTCCACCTCACAGGTTTTCATATTCAGTAATACCCTTACTCTTCACGCATTCCTTAGGTAGTCAGTGCCCATCTCATGTCTAAACAAGTCTAGACACATCAGCTCTGAATGGGGACTCACACAACGGTATGCTCCTACAGAGGAGCTCCAAGGGGCAGAGAAAGCAATGAGGCAGATAAAACATCCTTTAAATACTGATTTGCTAAGAAAGGAAAGTTCCCTCTTCAGGTATGAAATTCACTCACCCCACCTGGTTCTCAGACCTTCAACTATAAGGCTATCCAATTGCCTTCTGTGGGCACGTACTGCCTATACATGCCAACTGCTGTTATTAAGCCAGTTCATTAGTTCAGTCTGGCTAGTATTAACTCATTTCCAACAATTAACACCAAGGAACAAAGCAGACAACTCCCTAGTTTTGACTGAGGAATGTTTCCTTTTCCTCTCCTCATGTATTTCTTGCCTTTCTTTACCCGAGCACCCCTTTTTCTTCTGCACCAAAGATTTAGATTTACCTCCTTGGAAAACAAATCGCTCCTATTTTTGGTGAGACACCCCATTCTGAGCATTCACACATGAGGACTACAGCTAGTTTGGTATCAAGGGTCTGGTTTGGATATTGGAATCCAATTTAATTATTGATCCTGCAATATTTTAACTAGAGACAACAAAAGTTAAGCTATTTTTCTTGGCTTTCTCAACCATTACACATGCCTCTGAGAAAATCAGGTTTTGAGTTAACACAAAATAGGAGAAATAAGCTGGGGAGTGTTGTAATTCACCTCCTGCTTTTGCTTATCCCGTTACTTTGCATTTGGTTAGAGGGAAAACGGATGGAGCTGAACGCTTTGCCATCATGGGAAAACCCTTACCTTGGTGTGACTCGTGTGAGCTCATCGGAGGGGTGCAGAATGCGGCAGGTGGTGAAGGTGAAGGTGGAGTTGGTTTGTGACATGCACTTCCCAGGATGAGGTACTACATTGGAAAAAAGCAAATTCTTTGCATTTTACACAGAAAAGGGGAAAAACCAAAGTTCCACGTGCTGGTAAGACGGATGGAAGAAGTGATGAGTTACCTCGGATGGATCAATGCAAGCAAAGTGAAATACACAAGTGCTACAGTATTCCAGCAAACACTTGGGCTCCAGAACAAACGCATCCAGGACTCCAAGGCCAGTGCTAAAAGGGTCTGCTGAAACTTGTCCATGACCACTAACACTGCACATAAGCCTTGCTCAAACCAGATTCAGGCAGTGCTGGAAGTGCTAGGCTTCATCTAAACCAGCAACTTGCATCAGTGGGAAGTTACAAGCAACAATTTCTAGTACCAGCTCAGGAGCACTAAGATCTTCTGAATGCTTTTGCATTTCAGCTTTTAGATTGATCCACAACAAGGTATCCCCATTACTTCTCAGTAGTGGATCCAGCTCACTAATAGGAATATAGATTGTTGGTGGGGGGGAATGGACACATATTACTATTTCTGTCTCTGCCCTTTCACATCCACAGGAAGGAAAGTGGTAGTTTTTTGGATCCACTACTGCCCATCTGTGACATTTCTCTTGTGCATGTGTTTAGGTTCTTTAAGGTCTGTCCTCAGCTGCATGACATAGCAGGTCTGAATATTTATCAACAGTGTAGGAAATAATTTTCCCAACAAATGTGGCTGTAAAGATGCCACTCTCATTACATCAGTAATTTGGGGAAGAAGCAATATAGTTCAATTTAACAAATGAAGGACTTAGGCCAATTTCCTTAGTAGAGACCCTTCTGTGGATATACTAACCTGCTATAGAAGGCAGCTGTGGCTATTGCAGACTAGCTACAAAATTTAAGAGCCATGCATCTGAAAAGCTGGTTGAAAACCACCCAGAGTTAAATATTCCATCAAAGATATCATGATTGCATAGGTTCTCTTACTTAGTAACCAAACTCAGCAGTGGTCAAAAGACATGCACAATTAAAACCTGTGTGCAGCTCCCTCCCTCTCCATCCTACCCAACCCTTTGAGCCATTCCCTGATTAAGCCCCGTTTCAATACCACAGTACACAACTATTCAACACATTGCAAAGGACAGACAGACCGACCAACTAGACCAGACATCACCCTGAACTTCCAGAGATGCTTAGCAGAAGCAGAGCAAGTCTTAATTGTGGCTGTGTTCCCTTTTGCATATAGAAAGTATCACAGCTTCAATATAGCGTGTGCAACTAGGTACTCCTTTAAGACGACATCTAAGCAGTGTGTGAAGGGGAGAGCATGGGGAGTGTGAATAGTGGAAGCAGAGGTGGCTAAGCATAAAATGTGAGGCTATTTAGCACTGGAATGTACTGCTGTACATTAAAGAAGGGTATTTCTAAAAGCCTACTGGAGTGTTAGGTTAATACACTCAAATGCTAGCACAGCATGACATAATAACAAGCTCTACTTCACCTCCAGAGATGGTAATTATGCTGCTTCAGGAATCCAGTTGCTTTAGAGGTTAGTGTGAGCACTATAAAAGCTATTACAAGGGAGCACAGCCTAGCAATCATGATTCTCTCCATATTGTAGAGAGTTAAAATCTGGAGAAAGAGCTCAAATAGCTGGACATGAAAAAACTGGTTAATTGGAGAAAACAAAGGACTTCAACATAAATCAGGTAGAAACAAAGCAATTATCCCTGGATGATGAATAGAGAACAGAATAAAGCAATGCTGGTTTAAGATTGCAAGCTCAACCCAAAGCACACAGCTGGAATACAATAAGTGCATTTTCCCCAATTGTGATATCCATTGGGAATCCCCCAGACTGGAAACAGGCACATTGAAAATACACAGCTGCGTTAGCAAAACCAAGACTCATTGCTCTTAATGAGTCAGCGATAGGAGAAGGCTGCTAAAAGTAGAGAAATCACTGATTGTAATAAGAGGAAATAAATCAAAGCTATTAAAAAAAATCATCCATTTCCAATGATGTATTCAACCCTCAAATACCACTAAAAAAGTCCTGTACCAGCTTCATCCTCCATCAGTCAACAATGGGGTGTATCACATTGCTGTAGCATTTTCCATCCTTTGGACACAATACAAAGAGAGTGAGTGAGGATCTGTGGCTGTAAATGAACAAAGTTTATAAAATAGAAACAAAATGATTCATTCCTAACCTAGTAATTCACATAAGAATGGCCATCTCCTGAGCTGGTATAAGGATGTGAGGAAGTGATACATGCGGTTCTAGTAAGAGACTATCATCACATGTACATATAGGAAAGTATCCTTTTAAACATAAACATCTGCTCCAAGTGACTGTCTGAAACGAAATGTTTTACATGTTTTATTCTTTTTCAAGGCAGTAGTAGATTAACAACAAGGCTTTGTATGAAAAAACCTGTACATAATTCAGTGTTTAACAAAATTTACAGAAACATCATTTAATTCCATCCATCAAGAAATCACAAATTAAACCGCTGGTGCCTTCTTCTCCTACGTACAATTCAAGCTAAACCTTAGATTGCTGCTGGACCATGTTTTGTCTCTCAGTAATTAATGATGTTTTTACCTTCTTTTCTCAAACAATTTGTAGGCATTTTGGGAAAAATGTAAAGCATTACAGCTGGAAGAGACTCTGTCCTGTAAGCACACACACTGATGTAAAAACATCCTTTAAAATACTACGACACCAAGCAGGTACCAGTCAAACTGAAGGCAGAGAGCTCCATCTTCTGGGAAAACAGAGCTTTCCCCACTCAAACACAAAGCTACAGAGCTACATAAAACTCGGATCCAGTACTCAGGAGCTTATGGGCCATTCTGCTTGGTGCCAACAGCAGAACACAGGTGGTTAGGACACGATCCCAGGCTCAGGGAAACCTCAAAAGACCATTTTATCTGGATTTTCAACCAACTGGTGCAGAGGAAGGTATAAAGCTACAGGAAGCAAACTAGTGGCCACAAAAAGGCAACAAGACAGAGCCTGAGGAAGATCTGGAAGAGGTAGCTATGCCAAAACACCATTCACTTTCACACCATTGGTTCCAAACTCAAATTTGCTGTGCTGGCAGATGGATAGTGAGGAAGCAGAGAGCACGGAGCGGTCAGTAAATCTTTGTGGTTTATATAAACACCTATTCTGGCAAATACAAATTTATTCAAAAATGAACTTTAAAACAAAAAAACAGAAATCTTCTGAGTCTGACTCGATCCAGACTGGCACAAAGGTAACGTTTCAGTCCAGCTCTGAAACAGGCCACTTTGCTCATCGTTTCTTTGGCATGGTTTAAGAAAAGGAGAAAACCTGGTTCCCAGTGGCATTTGGGCATCTCTTCAGCACTGGCTGGCAAAGCAGGGATAGAATGACAATCAGGCTGGGAGAGTCCTCAGAGCAACAGAGGGTATATAAAGCATTAGAAGTCTATTTTATTGCTGAGCAGAAACAAGACGACCTCTGCCTGCTTTGGCAGAGGATAACCATTAAGAGGCACTTTCTTTCTCCAGTGTGATCATCTGGAATGCAAGCTATGGGATCGACTTTTGCCAGTCTATGTCACTAACTCCATCCTTGGGCAAGGTGAAGTTCCTGAAAACTAGGTTACAGAACCCCATTAGGTTCCACAGGACAAGATAGCTGCTTCAGGTACTCTACACTTAGCAGAGTTCATTCCCTCTGGGTATCCAGAAGGGAGAGTTCTGATACCCAGTGCTAAAGAGAGCATACAGGGAATGTTGGAGCAGGATTTTCTTAGCTTTTCTCTGGCAATTGTCTCCTTCTCATACATTTAAAACCATGAAGCACAGATGTAAAAAGACTTCAAAGTATTCAATGTGGCTTCAACACGAGTTCATGCAGCCCAGGGTCCCCAGATTAAAACTGCAGCATTCTAAAAGCACATACAGAAACTGCTGACAGACTTTTCTTAAAGAATTACTGTGAAATAGTCATGCTGTTTGAAAATAAAATATATTTAAATATGCATCAAAATCTTAGTTCTAAGACTTACAAGATTCATTGCTTTTCTGTACAATGGTAACCTCTTAAAAGCACGTACAGCAATCCTGCTAAAAGCAACTCAAACGTAAGACATTCATTATGTGGTGTTTTGAGCTTAGGCACCTATTTGGAAAGATCTGCATGTCATGGTTAAGGTCTAAACATGAAGTACAAGAGAGCTGACGTGGTAATGCTGTGCACATGTCTGTTCACCATCAGTGGAACCAACAAACACAAGTACTGAAAGACCAGCTTCATGCACCCAAGGCCAGCATGCAATTAAGCACATGCTGAATCAAGTGTAGCCCTTCCAACTTCAGAGTGAGCACATTCACAATGTTATTAAGTGCTCTGAACAGATTGGGTTTGGTTGGGTGCTTTCTTTTTGGTTAAGGGAAACCTAAAAGGCAATGAATTAAAAAGAAAAAGAAGAACAGAAAACCCCCCCAAACCAAACAACCCCTCCCCCAAACAGACTGTATTTTATAATATACTACAGTTTCTTTCAAA
>JANHGB010021972.1:7341-17576 GCA_026283785.1 Coracopsis vasa
TTCATGTGCCTTAACATGCCTTCCAGGAGAATCTGCTCCAAGATTTTACCAGGCACAGAGGTGAGACTGACTGGTCTAAGCTTTTCTGCAAACCTTAATAATTAATTAATAAGTAATATTACTTTTCAAAACATTCCTCAGAAGTAGATGTCTGTGTCAATAAATATATGTAGGCAACAACTCAGAAAATAAATAAGCCTGACTACATGCAGACTAAGGTGTACTGGTGAAGGAGCAATAGGTATGAGTGAGCTCCCCTCCTAGCATTCATGTGATAAGCCTTTCTGCATTTGAAATGTTGTCTTGGGTCTACAGCTGTGGAAGCAGGCTTCACTTCTCTCACAATAATACAGTTGCATCTCTGAGATCAAGTTTATTACTTTCACTGAAATCAGCAGATTTTGCTTAGGACACCAAAATCAGGAAGACGGAATTTGTTTGTCTGCTATTCACAGACATTTTAGTATGGTCCTTTTAGAAGGAAAAACCTGAACAAGTGGTAACTAACACTAAGCTAGATGAAAAACCTGGTATAGACAGAGCTATTGTAGACATGACCTCTGTTAGCTGACTCCTGAAAATACAGATGTCAAAGGGCTAGAAGTACTAAACTGGTCAGTTGTGGTTGACCTCACATTACATTTTCTTGTTATTTCTTCCTCATCAAAACTAGGTTTTTGAAAGAGGGTGAAGACCTCCAGAGATGAGAGGTTTCACCCTGTCCTTTCTGCCCACAGCCCAGTCTTCAGTTTGCTGCCCTTACAGCTAGACTGATCCCAGTGTTTGCAAAGTGTACTATAAAGTAATTAAGTGAAATGATCCTAATCATAAATGCCTCCTGCCCTTTTATGTTGTTTTGTTTCTGAATAATTAAAGAATAAAGAAGTTTTTGATAATTGCATCACTGTTTTGTGGAAATGTAGCTTGTATAAGAAGCCCTATTGATGTTGGTCTTCTGGCTTATGCCAAGATTACTGAGCTTCTTGGAAGGCGAGTCCAAGACTTCAGTAGTTATGCTGTTCTCTGTTGGGAAAGTGAAGACACAGAGCAGCAGGTGACATTTTGATGTGTAGCACAGATTGGGCAGCTGCCTTCTTTGTTAGCTGTACCTTCAGAATAGCAGCCGCTTTCCCAACTGTAGGGACTTCCCAATTGCAATGAACTTAGTCCCATGACCTCTGACTTTGTGGCTCTCTTCTGTAGATCTATATTTTCTAAAACACTCTGTCCAATGTAGTATCAACCAGTGGTTTCTGTAGATCCTCAGTTCCTACAGTTCTATGATTGCTTAAAACCCCAAGCTATCCAAATATAATTACAGCTTTTGGAGCAGGACTCTGGGCCATCCCTATGTAGCAGCAGCGAAATAGACAGCATCTGTAATGGACAGTAAAATGATTTCTTTACTTCCTCTAGACACAGAAAAAAGCATGTGGTGTTCTCTGGCTTTTGCAGAATCAAGTATTTACATAGCCTATGATACTGAGCTCCCCACAGTGTTCTTTCTTGAACTGCACAGAGAAGGAAACAATTGATGTTAAACAAGTTAGCCAAACTCTCAGACTGCTATGCTTGCCTTCCTACATTTTTTTTTTTTTTCCATTGTAGAGTATCTTTCTTTCTGGTTGCTTTCTCAGAGCTAGGTGCAGACCGCAGGAACAAACACAGCTCAAGGCGGCATTTGAAATATTCACATGCTCCTTTTAGGTATTCTGACAAATGAGCTTGCAAGAAGGAATATATGGGAAAAAGTTCTTTTTCCTGGTGGAAAAACTGAAGGTAAATCATGAGAAGAAAATGACGAGTTTGTGAACATGAACATTAGCTCTGGAAGCCTGATTTTAAGACTTACTCCATTATAATAAGGGAACAGAAACAGACAGTAATCTGTAGACTCAGTCAAAGCCAGGCAACACTTCTAGAGCTTTGTAAACTTCAGTGTTTATAAATAAGCTGAAGGCTGAGAATTAGTCCTGAATTCTGCAATGAATAATCCTTCACAATAGGTACATATGAAAAAATCATCAAGCGTTCCTGGAAAAATTGGGATAGAAAGAGATCCATGTTTGTTAAATAAATTGCTGTTAATAATTGCTTTCTCATTTCACCTTCCTCAGCATAATAGTCTGCTATAGCTCTTCTCATCTATAAGTGTCCCTCATGCACTCTTCCAGAAAGTCCTTTCTCAGCAGGAAATGCAGCAAAACCTCTGCACCAGCAATGCAAGTAATGTTTGTAAGAAAAAGGGTAAAAAATAGCTTGTCCAGTTGAAGCCATCTGGGGAATGTAGGTAGTCAGACTACAGTTTTACAGCCTGGAAATTTGCCAGTATGCTGGTTCTTTCTTCTCTTTCCTGGCAACATGAAAAATGAAGGTGGACATGAGCAGAGAAGATATAAAGCAAACAAAAATGTAGGATATTGTAATACACAGTAAAGCAGTTGCACATAGGTGTGATATCACTATTTTGCTGTGCTTTATTCCACCTGCAGGTGAATTCGAACATCAAGAGATGAATATTTTCATTTTATTACGTGTACCTCAACTACCTGAAAGAGGCCAAGAGTTAAACAGGCAGAGAGTGTCTGCATGTTAGGCACAGTGTTCTGACCTGTCTGAAGTCACGCAACAGTTTGGGTGAAAGGGTTAAAACAACCAGCTCCCTGCATTGCTGCTCTGTACAGCCTGTTCTGCAGGCAACACTAAAAAAGAGGAAAAGGATGCTGAGTAAACAGCAAGCTCCTAGTGTAGAGAAAGCAGTGGTAGGTCTTGACTACCTTACTGTGGGAGGGGTCTCAGACATAGTGTGCTACTTTTGTAATCAGGAGTGATCTCATCAGAAGAACTTAATGGGCCAGAGACTGCAGGCATGGATTTTCATTCTACTGCTTTGCTGATGTGATGTATAGGAATTATGTTAATATTGTTTTGACATTATTAGAAACTCAGACAGCCTAACCAAAAGAATAAGCAACTTGACTCCTTATTGTTTTTCTGTAGCACTGTATCATACTGAAATTTTTAGAGTGCCTATGCTAAACCACTTATTTTGTGTAGGAGAAGGAAGTTTCTTGGCATGCTCTATTTAGTTTGGATTTTAAATTTAATAGGAAGATGGAAAATTTTATAACTATAAATGGGTCCAAGAAAAGACCGTTTGAAGCAATTCAGGAGAAGCAGGTATTGGTAACTTCATAGGGTACCATATCTACAGCTTAGGAAGTTTGGACTATTGCTAACTGCAAGCCTTTCATGAAATCACATACAACATATGGCATTGGCTCTCTAAAAGACAGACTTACCATTTAGCAAGTATTTTTCTATATAACTTTCCTCTCTATCCAAATTTAGAGGCTTATGTCATCATAGGTCCTACTGTTCTTGGGTTTTGTAGTCACAGATAGAAAATTCCTGCCATGGACTGACTGCAATCTGAATCATTGAAACATCTCTTACACTGATAAAGAAAGGAAAGTGGTGAAGAATTGTCTCAGTATACAAATTTCTTGTATACTTTGTGACTGCTTCAATAATAATCATGACTGTTTTTTAACTACAGGGTACATAAATTATGAGTAGGACATCATGAGTGAATTAGAGAAAAGGAATAGAAGAAAGGGAAGATGTACAACATATCACTTGTCAGGCATGATATCATGTATATGTGTGTACTTCTGTATGTATTAATCTATAAACACATGATGCTACTGTTATTTTTTCTTCTCTGTTACCAATGAGATTGTGCCCTGAAGGCGCTGCTTAGTGAAGATTGAATTTAGATGTGAAGTTCAAATTGTTACCAAATTCAGATGAAGTATTTAACGTTATGAAGGCTTCTAAACAGAATTTCTAGCAAAAGTGGTAGAGCTTATGATTCCTGTCCTCTCCCTGGATGGGACTAAAGCTTCTGTAATTTGTGGATGCGGGCATATCTACATGTTGCACATGGAACTTGGTTCACTGACCATTTTAAACAGTCTGGAACATCCACATCCTTTGCAACAAAAAATAGTTTTGATGCTAAAAGGCACTCATCTTAGTGGAGCCTCCTTCTGTCTGAACTTGCAAGCCCAGACTGCCAGCAAATCTAGTTAACTCAAAGACATCTTCACATTAATGTAGCTGATTTCAAGCCAAGAAGTTGTGTAGATGTTACTCAGTATTGCTCTTTTGTGTAGGAACATCCTTTAAAGATACAGATTCTTCTGGTTTTCCTGCTCAGCTGCTGAGAATTATGTTGCATTATGTATGAAAGACAGAAAAACAACAATACAAAATGTCTGACTTGCACTGCTTAATTGTATTTGTACCTCATCCTCTTAACAGTTTCAATTTATTAGCAAATTCACATGTCTCAGCACAGCATTTAGACTTCTCAAGACAAGTTGTCACTGATACCTTCTTTTCTTATGGAGGGAGTTGTTGCTTTTTGCACAGCTTAGCCTCTTTTTAGTGCCAGAGATAACATTTATCAGCAATTTCTTTCATAATAAGTTGCCTTGGTAGCTCTTGCCCACAGTTCTCACTCCTGCCTTTTTGTTACAAGAGCTACTGATTGGCATATTTCTGCTTTTAACTTATGGATTCATTGATGATAATATCAGTCTTACTCAGGCAGGATGACAGCTCAGACTCGCTTTCTTGGCAGCTTCTGCTGCTAGCCTTCATCAAAGTGATAGCTCTGGACATTTGTCAAATGCCCACTGATCTGTATCCCAAAAGACAGCTTTCAGGTTCTAGACCCGAAAGCCTTAAGCACCAAGCCATTGGAAAACTTTGTATGTGGTCTTTATGTTGGGAAACCTTCTAGGAAGGGAGCCGCTATTTAAAGCCAAGCATAGTTGTTAGACGAAACTGCATTGCCTTCCGGTCATGGTTTAAGCCCAGCTGGTAACTCAGAACCATGCAGCCACTTGCTCACTTCCGTCTTCTTCTTCCCCCTGCTCATGAAGGGATAGGGAGGAGAATCAAAAGAATGTAACTCCTACAGATTGAGATAAGAATAGTCCAGTAACTAAGGTATAACAGAAAACCACTACTGCTACCACCAATAATAGTAATGATAAGGCAGATAACAAGGGAAGAGAATACAACCGCTCATCACCTGCCAACCGATACCTGCCCCAACCAGAGCAGTGATCTAGCCCCTCTGGGTAACTCCTCCAGTTTATATACTGAACATGACATACTGTGGTATGGAATACCTCTTTGGCTAGTTTGGGTCAGGTGTCCTGTCTCTGCTTCCTCCCGCCTTCCCTTCCTCCCTGGCAAAGTATGAGACTGAGAAAGTCCTTGGTCAGAGTAAACATTATTGAACAACAACTAAAAACATTGGTGTTATCAGCACTGTTCCCAGGCTGAAAGTCAAAAACACAGCACTGCACCAGCTACCAAGAAGGAGAAAAATGACTGCCACTGCTGAACCCAGGACACTTCCTTTAACAAAAGTGTTAGCTGACATTAGGTTTTTCATCCATTAATTTATTGCTGACTTCTCATGTGTCCAAGTTAGAAAGAAACATTTAGGTCATGAGATATGTTTACCTGCCAATAATAAAAGCAGAAAAACAAATAATACCTTTAAGTATGATTAAATTTGTAAGGTCCAGATTACAGTAGGCAATTAATTAGCTTCAAACCACAACAACTTTCTCAATTGATTCTGAAAGACAACTTAAACAGCATTTTCAAAAAGACACTTTTCAGACCATAAGTCACCTTTATAGGCACACAATGTTTGTCTAATTCTTTCTTCCCCATTCTTCTGCTACACTTGAAAGCTTGACTAGAGCAAAGAAATTCATTACCATTAATCCATAAAAGATGTTTACATTAGCATATAAGTATATTGCATTTAATATATGTGCATGTAGTATATTGGCATATACCCAAGTAAGCTGTACATGTGGATGCTATGTATTTACATAAAGGTATCACTTAATAAAATTGTGATTGAATTTATAACACTATATAATACATAAAAAAGACCGCTTCTAGCAGTGTCAGTCTTTAAATGATAGACCAACTGAGAGAGCCCAGAAGGCACTGGAGCAGAGGTCTAGGAACAAGAAAGTATTAGGTGTGTGTAGTTGAGGAAAAAAGACCAAGGAGAATATGATAAAGTTTCAGATATTTGAGGATACATGTTCTTCAAGTATCTAACAAGATGTTACAAAGAAGAGAGTATCACATCTATTGTGGAAGTGAGGGTTACTGGTTAACTGAAACCTTTCTAACTGTAAGGATTCTGTTATGAAACAGAATAGATTGCTTAAGGAGGTTGTGGAATCAAATGTTGGATATCGTTATGAAAAGTTTAAACAAGATTGTGTTGACAATGGTTAGGTGATAGTTGATTCTTTCTTAGGCCAAAAAGACAAAATATTCTCTCAGTTCTCCTCACTCTCTTTGCACCCTGTTCTATTTTGAATAATTTTCTGATTTTTTTGATAGACTGATTTAAATGACCTATAATCATGAATATACAGATTTGACTGGTTTATATGTGAAATACTTCAATTCTGTTTGTTGCTCATTAAAACACTTAGATCACTACAAATTTTACTGTGAATGCACCACAGTAGAATCATAGAATAGTTTGTGTTGGAAAAGACCATTAAAGGCCATCTAACCCAACCCCCCTGCAATGAGCAGGGACATCTTCAAGCAGATCAGGTTGCTCAGAGCCCTGTCCATACTGATCTTGAATGTTTCCAGGGATGGGGCATCTACCACCTTTCTGGGCAACCTGTTCCAGTGTTTCACCACCCTCATCATAAAATATTTCTCCCTTGTATCTAGTCTAAATCTCCCCTTTTTTAGTTTAAAACCATTGCGCCTTGTTCAATTGCAAAAAAAGTCTGTCTCCATCTTTTTATAAGCCCCCTTTTAAGTACTGAAAGTCCACAATAAGGTCTTCCTGGAGCCTTCTCCAGGCTAAACAACCTGGGATTTCCTATGATGCTGCAATATATTCTACTTACTATGGGGAAAGTGCTGTGATGGACTAGCTATGTTTGCGTGATTACAACTGTACTCACACTGGGAACAAGAATATTGCCTTTTACCTTAGTAGTGTAGTTAAAACAATGTATTATTTGTGTGCATAAACTTGAAGATTACTTTTGTACTGCCTATGTTATGCAGAGAGGTTATACTAAAAATTGGCCTAAGGAAAGACTATGTTTTCCCAATTCAGTGCACAGCTGAGAAGAAACATGGTGCCTACCACAGTGGAGTTAAAATATAAATTCCATCTTTCAAGCAGCTCATGGAATTGCTGGTAGGGGTTATATTTTAACTTAGCAGAGAATATAGAAACTATTGGTTGCACAGTTTTTAATAACAAGTGTTGCTTAAAAACATGATTCTGTTCATAGATTCTTTTGAAAAGACTCAAGTAAAACATTTTAAAAATGGTAGATAGTGGGCTGAAAATAAATTGTTCAAGCAGAACTAACCTTAGCTACAGAAAAACCTGGCTCTGTTTAAAAAAAAAGGCATAAAATTATTGGAAAGAAAAGGGGAATTATACAGCTGCAAAAGAATTCAGTGTAGATTTTGCCTTGAGAGCAGTCTTATTAGCAGATAAATTTTAAAATAAAATTTTATTGGCAAATGCATTGGATTCCAAATGGAAGCTGATATTGAATTACCAGAACGTAGTATCTGGCTTGGCTGTATCTGAATTCTCACATACTTAGACTATGAATGGCAACCCAAAAGCTATATGCTTCTGCCTTAACACAGTAAGTGAATATCACAGTACCAATCCCTCCTGTTGAATGTCCATTCAAAATTCCTGCTTTATGGGCCAAAAAAAATGTTGTTCCTTACTTTGAGTTATTCACAGATAACATAGTGTCTCCAAAACATAGGGAACTAAATTCTTACTATATTTAGTAAAGGTCCTGAGAACTGAAGCCTACAGGCTGCTATGAATGGAGCCAAGTTGTGACATTCAAAGGCAGAGATGACACAATGTGATACCTGAGACTACGGTCATTTTTAACTGAGCGTTCTGCAGCTAAGGCTTGCAATGAAAAATTGCCATTGATGTTAGTCAATGAGCAGGATCGAATCTATGCAAGTCTATGCAGGAGAAGGAAAACTTCAGAATTTTTATGATCTGGACTAGATAAAGGCAAATAGTTTAATCTCACTTAGGAAAAAGTGTAGTGGCACACAAGACTCCAGTCTCTTTGAGCAGATGGTGAAAACTGTTGATGTGATATCTCTTTTCACAAATATAACAGAAAGACTAGTTGAGAATGTTACTGAAGGAAGAAGAGACATCATAATGCAAGGCAATGTGGAGATTTTAAGCTGATGAGGAAGCTTTAGGGTGCCTTTTCGAGTAAAGTCAGGTAGTAGGCTAAATAGCCTGGAATTGCTATTCCACCCTGCACTGATTATAGAGAGGGCCTGGGTTCCTGATGTGAATATTTCAGCTAGGAAATTGGAGTGAAAGAGGACGAATCCAAGACATTATGATCAGGTAGTTAGGATTCAATATGGCACAATTCGTTCTTAAACTATTTTGCTAATTATAATTTGTTGTAGTTCTTAAATAATACAGTAATGGGCTTTGAAAAAAAGCCTTGTTTAGATTATTTAGTCACTGATGGAAATGAGATTTAGGAGAATAATTTGAAACAAATAATTTATTGGAGGATTTTTGTCATTTTCTCTGTTCTGAATTATCCATGAACATTACATTGTTCTGGAAGTTGTTAATAACTGTCATAGGGCAGATTTTTGATTTATTCACAGTTACAGATCTGGTTAGAGCTGACAAATGTCCATGGAGCTTTCCTCCAGGATCTTTGATAGAGAAATTAAGTTATTTAAATAATGTGATAGAGGAAGGCTCTGTAAGGCACTACCCAAAATAACAAGAAAATGTCCACATTTTGGTGGTATGGACAATTTGACAAGTATTATGGAGAAGGGGTATATTAATAAGTCATTAATGTGCCAGAAATTAAAGGCAAAGAAAAGTAGGTCCTTGTGGAGGAATAGAAGTGATTTCTGTCTCAACTTATTAGAGAGAAGTCTTTGAAGCTATGAGGAAGAAAATTGTGTGCTCTTTAAGTTTGGAAGCATAGGAGTGTAATAAAGAAACAGGTATGTCTGTATGAAACAGTACCTTTGACTTGTTTCGTATTTTCTTTTTTTCATGTGAATAGGAATGACCTAGCAGAACTTCAAAATACATTGGAACAAGTGGGACATTATTTTCTCAGATGGAATTTTCCAGTAGTTATCAATCTAGCGTCTTTGAAAAGAACTAAACTGCTCAAAGATTTCATTCCTTCCCTTTAATACATTTGGTAAATTATTTGAAAATCTGTTTTCAGAGATCAGATTTTTTTTTATTGTTATTTTGACTGGATTTTTTGTCAGTGATTTTAGAACCTGCTTATTGGTAATAATACTTCAGATATTTTTATTTTGATTTGTATTCTGTACGAGTATATCTTCATTTAAAATTCTCTATTTGCACAAAGTTTTCTTCAAGTAAACTAATTTCATAGAATATTTACAGGAGGTAAATGCAACAGGGTCACGAAAATAGTCCAAATAAGCTAACTTAAAAATGAAAACAAATACAGTAAATGCCTGGGCTTGTTTTCCCTGTGCTGATGAAGTTGCTAAATGAGAACATGGCTAGTAGTGATCGATACAGTAATTGCTAGACCCATCCTGCTCATTGTGATGAACTGCTGTTTATCTGCATTTTCACTGACCTTTGTTTATGGGCCTTTTACCAGTTTCCCATTTGTATGAAAGTACTTCTAATCCAGAGCAATTGAAATTAACCTCTCCTTCAAGATTTCATGAGCCACTGTAACAAATGCCAGTCTTTTATGATCTTGGGAATATATTGCAATACATTTATAACATTCTCCTCATCTGTTAATTTCAGCTAATTTTGATAATTGTCTATTTCTCGTATAGTGATTTGAAAAATGTAAAGAAGATCTACACATGGCACTGTTTTATTGGGTTGGAACCATTATGTCTTTGCAATGGCATAATTTATTTAAGGATAATTTTTTATATGTATAAACTTGTGTGGAATTTTATCTGTGAGAATACAACTATTTAAAAAAATAATCAAGATCTATTCCTGAATTAAAAGCCATGAAGGTAGGTTTGGATTCAGAGATTAGAATTCCTTTTTTTTTTTTTTTTTTCTGGACTTAATAGATTTATTTAGGCCTTAACACACC
>JANHGB010021973.1:0-109846 GCA_026283785.1 Coracopsis vasa
ACTTGTTCCAACAGTTCCATGTCCTTTTTATGTTGAGGACACCAGAACTGCACACAATGCTCCAAGTGAGGTCTCACAAGAGAATTAAATTCTTTCCTTTTTATTCTCTTTTTTTCAGTCTACCTCAGCGGCAAATATAGGTGAAGAGACAAAATGGCAATATAAACATTAAATAAACCGAAATGTCAGTGTACTTTTTTCTTATTTTAGATTGCAGAACAAAAATCAATCTACTTCTATACCATTTTTAAAAAGTTATTTTTTCCCCTATTTTGGTATTAAGTATAAGCACTTAAATTATTTTTAAACACACCATTTTATTTTTATTGTCTTTAAATAATGCAATTTTGTTCGTGTTTAAAATAGAAATATTTTTGGCCTTCCTACACAGTGTCTTAAACCTCCAGATTTCCTCCCATTAGATTCTCTCTATAGATGGTGAACTACAGCACTAGGAATCTTGGATGCCCTGTCTGAAATGATGCTGAAGAGGTCTCCTGGATCAAAAGGTTGGATCATCTTCTGTCCAAGTCCTGGTGCCTTCTCTGTACAACATTCTTCAATCTGATCAATCCTTATAAATCGCTTAAGAGTTGTCTACTGTCTGAAAGGAAAGGGAGGAGAGCTTAAAATCCCTATGAAATACTCTAGTGTATGTATTAAAAAACAATACCTCTTTCACATTGACTTGTTATACGGGTTGCATTACTCCACACAGCCAAAGCCTTAGGGTGCCTTGGCTTCTACTCTTTCTTAATGTGTAAAAAAAGCACTTTTTCAGAAATAAGAGCATCTGCTGTGGAATGGCCGTTCCAGCTTGCTTCTCCATGTACACAAACACTTACATTGTACTTGCCGTCCTTTTTGGCCCACTACAAAGCTCTCTTTCTTATAAAGCTGGCAACTAAACATTTGGAAAAATTTAGAGTAATTTTGCCAATTGAAGATATTTCTGATGACTGTACTATTCATAACAGTTTTATATGGGGACAAGACTTTTTAGCGGTATAGTAGGGTAGAGCACCTCACAGAAATGTGGGAATTTGATTGTATGCCATACAATAGAAATAGCCTATTCCATTCCTTCTTAGTGTTTGATGCTGCTGTCGCAGCTCCAACTAAATATAACAATATTTAGACAAAAAATATATTTGCAATTGAATAATCTATCTATTATTCAAATTGAAAATGCAATGAGCAGACAAATCCAATCATACCACTTATGACTTATGCATGGTGGCTGGCAGTGTTATTACATTAGTTTAATAGAGCTGACTGCCGAAAAATGTCATGAATTTCTGGGGATGTGAAATGTGGATGTCCTGTGCATGATTTAAATTGGCATAGTAATGATATATAATTTCATGCCAAAAAAATCAAAAATGTTTCTTCATATTTTTTGAATTATACTTGATTGTACTGCTAGAAATCAGTTTCTTCTGTCTGTTCCTCCTGAGTATGATATGGTGGTGAATAATGTGTTGGGAAAGACCAAAAAGTGGGGAGCACAAGTCACAAGCTGACTAGAAAGCCTCATGGTAAAACTTGAAATGGGAAGTGAAATTCAGTTCTGTGGTTAGTAATAATAGAGGTTAGGGCAAAATTCCAGAAACTGAAGTAATGATGTGATGCAAAATTAGTGTAGTTGGGATTGGTCTGGTTTTGTCTTTTGGTTTACATGGAAGTAGTATTGGAGGCATATTTGCTTAGAATTGTCTGGAATTTTAGGTTCTTGAGTGAAAAATAGTATTATACAAGAAGTTTGCAGAAATATAGTCATCATCATAATCAAGTTTTCAGAGGTCAAATATGCAGAATACTTGAATGAGTAGAAAGAGCACAATTCATACTGACATTAGTAGCATAAGATTTTGAGGCCTTTGAAATAGTTGCAAAGAAAACATTCTGAACATGAAAAGAGCTTCAGAAGTGTTGAAATTATTTCCTGAGTTTACAAGAGAGCCTGAAACAATAGCTATGAGGTGTGAATTGCTTCCTTCATTTCAGTTAAATGCAATTTGAATTAACTTACTTGTATGGTCCTGCTTTGCTAAATCATAGTACAGGTATCTAGGATTTATGAAAGATGATTTAAGGACCATATCTGCTTTTGCAAATCCACAGGACTTTCATTTCCACCTTTGAATTTCTATTTGACCTTGAATTCCTAAAACTTAATCATCCATTTTTGCTGGTAAGTGAAAGTTTGTTTCATGGAGGGTGTGAGGTTTGGCTTTTCCTTAGGAAAAGTCCTCATGTGTTTTAAGCATGATGAATGTTTTTATTAATCTTTCTATGAAAGATGAAGTGACTGGGAAAGATCTTACCCTGCCTTTTCCTTAGTCCTCTGCCATGTATTTAGGAAGGGAAAGTAGCAAAAGCGCCTGCTGGTATTTGATAGCCAGAGCTGTTGGCACACATTAGCACACCAGGTTTTCTCCCACCTGGGGTGGCTGGCTGGTACTCCAAGGCCAACTCCACTTCAGTGCATAGAAGCAAATATGAAATGATATTGAGAAAGGGATGGGGTAACAATGCTAGAAGGATTAAACATATTGTTAAATGCAAAGTAAGTTAATATTTTCTTCCTGTTGATATTTTTATGACTCTAACTGGCTGTTGCATATGCAGAATAGTCCTAAACAAGGACAGCAGAGACTTTGATGGACTTCTGTGCATAGGGAAGTTATTACTAGTTATCATAGTAAAATAATGATCGAAGAGCATAGCAGGGGCATATGTAGTGGCCATTCGGGACCATATTTCTAGAAACATTTCCTGAGAAAAATTTGAGAGCACTCCAGTAACACCAAAAAGCAACCACTTTTAAACCTAGTCACAGAAAATCATGGCTGATATTTAGCAAAATAATTGGTCACAGGGAAAACATTGTCACATTCATAAATTGCATATAAATCTGCAGATTTTAGTGTCTAAAATGGGTTGGAAGTTATTTCCAAGTTAATCATACTGTGTCCATAACTTGTTGTAGTAGTTTGCCTGGACTGCTTTGAAGACTGGATGAGCGCATCTGTTATGGGAGCAGTTTCACCTGTAATTCATCGTACTTCCTGTAAAACATTATCCAAAGTCAAACAAAGGCTCCCATTACTTCCAAAAGGCATTGGATTAGGCTCCTGGCAGGCAGTGTGGTTTTCAGAAGGTGATTTTCAGATGTGCTCAAGTGCCAAGTGCTTTCAGGAGCACTTAATAACCTCAGCCATTTTTGAGTGGCCAAGCCTGAGGTCTTGAAGGAGGTGTAGTATAAGATGCGTATGAGGCTCACCCTCTTACTGCCTTTGCTAGTATGTAACGCACCAGGAAAACAAAAAGTAGATGCAGAAAGGATCAGGGAGCTTTCTTCTTCCATGCCTGTAGGAATTGCTGTGTTCCTGCTAATTAGAGGTCCTCTAGGCACTGGATATCCTCTCTTGAAGGTATCATTAAAGCTATGATGGTTCTGAAGAGCTGGTAATTTCTATTGTTCAGTTGCAAACATATTTTGGGGAGACAGTCCAGGAAAAAGTGAATTTTTTATCTCAGTAAACAAAACTACTTGCATTAAATTACATATTCAGCATTTATACTCACAGCTAATAGATCTTTTCAAGTCTGTTTTACTACAGGCAACTTTTGGAGGAAACTTCTGTGCCCTGTTATTTGATTATTTATCATTTTTAAATGACTACTGGAATTTAAATGACTACTGGCAGGAATGAGAATTGATTTGAGACTCCAAACTTCTAGAAGATGAATGAGGTTCTTTATTGTTTGTTACAGTTCTCAAAATCAGTCTCACTTTTTTTTATATGGCTGCTCTGGAGCAAACTTTAAAAAAACCTTATTTTTAACATTATGGGGTTTTAATTTCAGATTCATGAAAATGATAGGAAACTGTATCTTTGTGTACCAACTTGCATGCATATATTTTAGGTTAAATTCTCCAAAAGCATATTTTTTTTTTGCTTTTGTTGTAACCTCATCAAACTAGCATCAATTTGTGCATTCAGAATCACTGAAGGATGTGAATTTACCTCCTTCTGTTTTCTCAAATATAGAGTAATAAATCTCCTTTGAGAATCAGACAACCCTGTAGTGGACCAAAAAAGCTGTTTGTTTAAATGAAGGTCCTATACTCTTTACGTGCTACAAATTGGAGAAAACAGATTAAAAGTACATTAAAATTAAATGGTGCTTTTTCAGACAGTGAGGTTATGCTACCCTTATTCTTGCTCTTTCTGCTGGTATAATTTATGGAGTCGCAATTTCTTCAATATGTTCACTGGATTTGAATTAATTTTAACTGTTGGTGTTTGGATTGCTGTTAAAAGTCTTATAAGTAATTCACTGCCTGTTAATGCTCTCCTGCATAGGGCTTTCATTTCTTGCAATAAAATTTAATACATAGCAGTAACTTTTCTATTGACATTTAATATTTTCTAGCTTGCTGATGTGTAGCTTTTGAGATGTATGAAGTATTAATATTACCTATTCTACAGCTTCCTTGCTAAACTTAATCATCTTTAGTGTAGCAGCACAGGAAGCTACTAGAAAGATGATTCTTAGCAAATGACATTAATATCAATGGCACATAATTAAGTCCAAAGATGTATAAAGGTGGTTGCAGCACTGAGTGTCTTTACTGCACTTATGAAAAGGCAGGTTAAGTATTCATACTTTCTATATTTAATAAAATTTTAAAAATAAAACATTCATCTTTTCCATCAGCAATTTCTGGGTCTTACCAAAGAAGAGAGGTAGAGAAAGTCAGTGCCACTCATAGTACAATACAGGTTATTATAAAGTTTACTTCTCTTCAGTGTAACAGTGGATGCTTCAGGCAAGTGGAAATTGTGGAATCTTTTTGGAGATGAAGGTTATTAGGAACAGAAAGCCAAGTTATTAACCTTTAGAGATTTGGTTTTGATTGCACAGTTAAGAGTACCAATGGCAATTTTGTATAGGGTGGGGGAAAAAAACCTTAAAGAAGAACTCTGTGTGCTTTGGCCTTTTTATTCTTTTATTCTTACTTTGTTTTGGTTTGGTTTTTTTTTTTTCCTCAAAGATTCCAAAGTCCTAACATGACCTCAGTTGTAGTTACACTGATTCTTTTTATGTTTGGAAACTCTGTACAAAGGAAAACTTTCACTTTAGTTATCTGTAATTGTTTTAAGATCTTGAAAACTTATTAAGCTGATTGCAACTTTTTGTTCAATAAGCAAGCAGCCTATTTTTGGAAATCCTGCAGGAGGAATGGCAACAGTGCTGATATTTTCAGATCTTGACTGTACTCAAGTTGCCAGCATTTTATCCAAGAATATGTCTGCTGTTTATATCTGTTATAGTGATCCATAGATTAGAATGTATTTGGAATCATCATGAAGTTGTCACTGCTGGACTTGAAAGTTGAAGTAGTAAGAGAAGTGAGGGTGGGGGAGAGGGCATAGGTAGGGGTTTTGTTGAGGGTTTTTTTTATGACAATGGTTGATTTTCAGCCTGAAGACAACTTTGGGGCTCATATCTAATTGTTTGGAGAAGGATAATCTGTTTTACAGGGATCAGACACTAGTTTTTGCAGTGGAAGTTTATGTTGCTGAAGGATCAGTGAGGCAATCACATGCATCTGTGGTTCTCTGTTGAGTAACAGCTACTTTTGCTCCTGTCTTGTTCACTATAATGAAGGAATAAGTTGTGGGGTTTTTGTAAAATTAATAAGAGTATATCAAAAGTAGCATCATGTAAATGCTTTTTGTCTGTATGTTGTCTTTGCAGACATTTGATCGTTTTTGTTTTGAAGTTGTTTTCTTCACCATTAACCACTGTGATGGCTTAAAGGAGACATAGAATGTTCTTCGGATGTAATGGATTAGGAACTGATTATCAGGTTTTTTTCTGTTGCAGTGTTAACCTGCTGTGTCTGCTGATTGCTGTATGCATGCTCTTGACCTAAAGTAAACATGAATTTCTTAATCCTCTTTTATTTTGGAGTATTGATAAGTTGATAATATAAGTTCATATTTCACTTAATAGCAATTTGGGTCTACAGCCTCTTAGTTGTCTATGGTGAAACCGTGCTGATCGGCCCTTGTAAATGGGATAGGAGTTCTCTGTGTTGCTCCTGTTCTACCCAGCTTGGCTGGCCCACATGCCAAATTGACAGGAGTGTACCAGTGGCAATGATCTGTTCTGTTCTTGTGCAGGAACCTGTTTTGACCACAGGCACTCTCAGTTTTCTGAGGGCCTGCAAATTAATATTTCTCCTTCTATGGCTGTTCTGTCAGCTAGACGATACTTTACTATCTTTGTTTTCAAAAGGCTGACATTTGCATTATTGAAGTTAGAACCTAACTCTGCTCTGTATTTATCACCTGAAAGGTTAATTTTTTGGCAAATGCTTTTAATGCACACTTGCATCCAGATGTGGGTGGGTGACAATATTTCCAAATAATATGAAAAGTGATTCAAATTTGAATGCAGGAAGTCATCTGTCCTTCACGTGCACAGACTAGATGTCCTGGGCTCATCATGGAGTTGAGTTATCCCTGAAGGTGGCTTTCAGCATAAAAGAAAATAAGCTGTTCTATCCAGTAGTTTTCAGTCTGATTAAACTGCTGAAAGGCATGTCAGTGTGAATGCATGTTGTACACTTCTACTTTACATTGTGATTGCTATTCCTATCAGGACTAAGCAAAAATACACCTTTGTGGTCATCACAACAGGCTCAGAGCAGATATTGTTTCTATATAATTGTTCTTACAGATTGTCAGATCATTCAATGAATGATCATTTCCATTTATGTGCTCCAATTACTTTTTGTAGACCAGACTTCTATTTTTGTGAACATTACTAGGACAGTAGGACTATTGTGAATTAAAGCAAATTCTTGATGAGCGAGTCCTTTTGAAGTTCAGGAGGAACACACAATAAGATGATGGAAACTTTGCAATGGAATTTAGTTCTTGCAAGAAAATTGTGATGTAGCAGATGTTTAAGATATAACGTACATATTTGAAATCTAGTTTGTGTTCCTAAACTGATGGGTTGTTATGCTTTGAAGAACCTTTTTTCAGTAGGGTGTAGATGAAGGCTTTCTTGCTATGACAATTCAGTCTCCCACAAAGAAAGATGTCTGGCATCTCTTGTATTAAAGCGTCCCATTTGTGCAGCTCTATGTCATCTGGTTTGAAGTGGGAATAACGTTGTGACAGAAGCATAAGCAGTCTGCCCTTTCTGCCTTCTTGTTCATTCAAATTAGAGAAGAAAGCAGGTGCTGAAAGACAGTAATGGTTTGTCTGTGTATAGTAATGAGGAAGATTCATGTAACCTGACGAGCACAAGAGACTGTGCCTGACACAGAAAAGAGCTTGCGCAATGCCAACCAAAACATGGCTACTGTGGCTAATTTTAGACTTTCTGGCCTTGACAATGTCCTTTATTTCAGTTATTTTTATTTATATATTTATTTATTTATGCTTTTATTAGGTCTTCAGGCCATGTGAGTTATGGCAGAATGCCTGGATTTCAGTCCTTGAATTTGACTAGTTATGTGTCCTCCACAGACAAGTATTCTAAGTGCTGGTCTCTCCCTAGGATATCTATTTATTCCTATGCTGCATTCTGTCTATTTATTACGGCTATGTAAATGAACATTATGAATGACAGATAAAAAGCTTTCGGAAAGAGTTTGCCCACAAAAGTCTTATTATCTAACTTAAGCTTCAGACAATTTTTTCTCTAGGTAACCAGCTTACATCATTCAAATACTGAAAATTTGGTGTCTGGGTGTTTGAAACAAACAGTCCATTGAGCTAAGGCAGAGTCATTTTCAATTTTTCCCTTTTTTTACCATCTTCACATATTAGTGTCCTGTAGGTACGTATGTTATGAAGGATGTTGCTTGCTGTATGAGAAGTTATATGTGCTTTGTACTAGAGGCAAATCAGCAGTTCTGAAGAATGATGGGGTTTATTGAGATTTAGGCACTACCATCATTCTTTTCTACATTCCTCTGAGGCAGAGGAGTGCTGTACAGCTGCTTGCCATTGGAAGTTGAAGGATAAGGGAGGAGAGAGAGGGAAGTAGGATGATCTAGGGTCACTACTGTCATGAGTTTGTAGCAACATTTTATTAAATTCCATTAAAATTGTTAGAGGTGTGTTTTCTCTGTTATCATTGAACAAAAACAGGCGCCAGTGAGAAAAGCAAGCTCTTTCCCAGACTTCTAGTATGAAACAGACTTCACACCTGACCATACTGCGTGTGTGGTGATGGTGTTACAGGTTCACTGCAAGGTTAAAATTATTTAAATTAGAACAGCAACAGAGCTCAGCACTGGAGTTCAATAGGTGCTGTGTTAAGACCAAGTTCCCTTTAAAGCGGGTCAGTCATGGGCTCAGTTCATTTCCTTTGCTTTACAAAATCAAAGCAGTGCCCCAAAAAGTTAATAATATATATTCTTCAGCTATAGACAGTTACAAAAGTTTAAAGACTTCAATTGTGTATATTATCTGGAATAGAAAGGGAAGACTGTAGGAGTCTTTAAGAAATTTTCCAACTGATATGCTATTGTCTGACAATCTACCCCATGGAGTAGTTACTTTTTTTTCTGAAGCATCTGCTCTTTGGGCAACTCTGGATAAAACACCCAAGTTAAATGTGTCAATCTCTACAACCTCTGTGTCAAACAGAGGGGTTCTTTTATTACCTAATTGGATTAAGCTAAGGTAGTTTTTCCTTGATTCCCTTCATGAGATATTAACCTCTTATACCGCTATTAGGTACCCATATTGCCAGCATTGCAGATTTGGTTTCTCATTCACTGTATGAGTCTCTAGGAGACACATTAGCAGGCTGTAACTTAATTTTCTCAGAATCTTATTGGGATCTAATTTCATGTACTGCTATTTGTTGTTATGGAAACAGTGTAATGAGTTCAGTTGTATAAGGGTGGAAATATCACATACAGTTTCTGCTCAGAGTAAAAATGACAAAATGGCATTTCTATAAATGGTGTTCCAGAATAAACTGCTTCAGTGGGACTCACGAAGTTTTCCTTCCAGCTAATTCTTCATCAGTCTACAGTTTTTAAAATAAGTGACAGAAGAAGCCTTTTAAATATAAAAATCATAGAAGACTTTTTATCAAAAATAGCAGGAAACTTACTCTTCTCATTTACCATATAAGAAATAATTAGAAAAGCCAAGATACTGCTCTCCTTAACACCTTTATTATATTAAATAGTATGAATCTAATGTATTTATCTTTGCAAGATTATTTTAAGTGGCAACTATTTTAACTAAGAGAACAACGCTTTCATAGTGTCACATAATATATGTCTCATAAAAAGTATGTCCCAGTAAATCTGATATAATGGACACTGTAATGCTTGAAGTCTTAGTTCCCTTCTGGGAGTCTGTCTAGAAATTTGGCAAACATGTGTCATTTCTGTGGGTAAGCGCTCTATCTGTGTGGATATAAGAGATGCAGTACTTGCATTATCTTTTATTAGAATATATAAAATATAGAATAAATCTCCTTTCTTTCTGGAAAGTTGACAGATAAGTTCACTGGAAGTCCTGTGTCCATGTCATCTAATAGTCAAGCAGATTTACCAGTGACTTTTGCTCCTTTATCAGTATAGAGATGGAGAAATGTTTGAATGTTTTGCAATCGCATCACATTTGGTGTAGCACTAAATTTATACCAGCTGTTACTTAGGCATATTCCCTAAGTTGGGGAGCATTTCTAAAAGCATAAAATTCATCCCATCAGAATGATGAAAAGAAAAAAAACAGAAAGCCAAAATGATAATATTTGAACTAAAGAGGTTATAAAGCAGAAACATACTATCACATACTATCTTTCTGCATGAACATCCTTAAGTAATGCTTGGAAATGTGTTAGATCAGAGAATTGCTTCACTGCTTAATTAAGGAATGTGAGATGCAGAACAGAACCTTATGTCCCTAGGGTTGGGGTTAAGCAGTAGGTCTGCAGCTGTGTTTGTAGCTTAACTTTTGTAGAAACGCTGGTGAAGTTTTTCTGTATTCCTAGGGATATTTGCTATTTCCAGTGTGGCCATGTGGCAAAGCTCCTTATCTTTTTCACTCATCTGAAACGTGAAACATTTTATTAACATCAGTTTAAAAATCAGATATTTCCAGCAGCAATATTAGTTAAAACAAGGCAAAACTATTTCTTTTGATAGTTTTCTATCAACCTTTACTTAAAGGTTGTGTTTCAAGAGAGACCTTAGTAAGTCTGCTAAACTCTGAAAGAAATTGAACACCTGGTTATAATAAGCTGACACAGTTTATCAGCTGTGTCACCTTAGTGTGTTCTGGATAATGTTTGCAGCTGGTTTTGTCTGTGTAGCATCAAGGAGCACACAGGTATCAGTGGTGGGACCATTAGTGCTGATAGGGTGTATGTGAAGCCAGGGCACTGATTACATCAGAGTGTAATCAGTGCTCAGTCTTCTTTTTCTTGTTGTTTGGAATATAGTTCGTGCAGGTTTTAAGATTTGCAATACAATAAGCAAAAACACCAGGTGAAAATATGTTCAGCTGTTGAGAGAAATATTTGTAATTCTTTGTCCTTTGTAGGATGTGGCTTTATGATGAATTTAAGTAGGCCAGGTCAGTTGTTTGGGGGGTGGAAAAGCTTTGTCCAGCTTTTTTACTCAGTTTAACAAACACTTATTTTATCCACAGTGGCACCTTTAACCGCCTCTAGCTGTGATCTACTTATTAATTTACAAATAGAGAAAACAATTTATCACATAGTCATAAAGCAGGTTTTGCAAAAGACTATTCAAGCTTAATAAAATCAGACCATGGTAGTCTGGCCAAATTTGAGAGTCTAAGGCAAAAACACCATGATGGAAAAACGCTGCAAGTTAAGCTCAATTTTCATGTCTACCTAAACATGTTAGAAGAATGCATCATACATATACTTGTGTAGTATCTGATGTCCTGGTGCTAATAAAAAGCTGACTTATCTCAGAGGAGAAGGAGATAGCAGAGGCTAGATGGACTAAGTATCTGCCTTACCACAGATACGGGATCACTCTCTATATGTTTCTGACTGGAATGGAGAGAAGGGGAAAACTTACCTAAACCCACAGGGAAACCCTGTGCTGTTCTAATTGTTTGCTACTGCTACTAGTAGTGATTGCGAAGGTGAGAAATAGTTTACCTGTTTAATTATGCATCTTTTCTCAATGTGCGATCTTAAGATGTTTTTTCCTAGATTTGGTCAAATAGACTAGCTGGTCAGAACATAAATAATTATAATTAAGCCCAAATATGCGATACCCATCTCCAAAAGTTGCCTGCTGTCTTAAAAAAGCCAAGTTTTAAACAGGTAGCATTGTTACTAACTTCTGCTTGTTTGTTTAATTTACATCCCCTGTTCTATAAAGAGAGACGTATTTAATTGCTTGAAGAACTAGCTAGGATTGTTCAGCTGATCAGACCACAGTTGTTTAAATACCCTCCTTTAAAATCAGTCTTAGGTGCTGTTCGGAACATACTAGCTGAACTGCTGAATGCTTCCAGATTATCTAGAGCTACCCTTATCCAATCCAGTCTGCATTTCAAATTCTTTTCATACTTGTACAAACAACAGTCTGATTCTTCTTTTTTATTGATATGAACTTTTACTTGCTAATGTTCTGATGAAGAAGAAGAAAAGGGTGGAATTAAAAACCTGCCAAGCAGTACAACTGTTTCTCTGTGGGGGATCTTATTTTGTATATTTTTCTTATGATCTTGGCTCTTTAAATGGCATTTATTGACAACATAATTATAAAATGCAGAGGAATTAATGTGCTAGGCATGCAGTCCTTAGAGTCAGTGGAGAAACTTTCTATCCTGAAAATCAGTGTCAAGAACGTCGTATTATTTTGTGGACATCTTGATGGTCATTACATGAGTTTTTGCAGTGCGTATGCCAAGTATTACCATTATACAATGAGTATGCAGTTACTTGGTTTAAGCTTATGTAGTTTTGTTTGGTCTTTTGCATTTGCAGAACCATGCAAATAGCTCCTTCATATTGTTCTAGCAGACTTAGGCTGGGGGAGGAAAGACAAAGATAGAGGGGGGGAAAAAATAAGATGCATTTTTGGCTTGCTGGTGCTGTGCGTGTGAGCGCGTGCGTGTGTGTGTATTTATATATACACACCCACCCACACCACCCTATTGCCCATGATGCATCCAAATGTTAGCCCTAGATCTATATCCAATCTTCTCACTCTTGTGTGCTGAATAGATTGGTTGAGTAAATATTTAACCCTGGAAGGTCTCTTACATTTTTTCCCCCAGAAAAGGCTAAACTCTTTGTTTTCCAGAAGGACTGAGTAGTTTACCAGAGCTTTTTGTTTAATATAATGGTGAAGTTTTAATTTTTCTGCTTTTGCCAAAAGTAGATGTCTTCTGTTTTCTGAAAGGTGTTCTGTAATACCTTTAATACCTTTAGAATACCATTTTTTTAATAACTTTAAAAGTGAGTGAAAATAATTTTACTTTTTATGTCAAATGACGTATCCAATATTTACCTAAAAGAATATTTACCAAAAAGGTTTTAATAAAGTATCAATGTGCATGTTTCACATAGAGGACCCAGCATCTCTTTTGCAACATTATGGTCCCAAAAGCTCAATGTCTAAAGAGTAGTAGTAGTAGTAGAGATGGTAAAGCTTCAAGAGGAGATGATGATGTACCAATTTACAGGTCTTGTTGGAAATAATAAGCAATCTCATATCGCTGTATATGGCATCTTTGACCAAAATGCAGGTATTGCTGATATTCTCAAATGTACTTGACAGAGTTAACTGGTCTTCCTAGGTTGAAAGGATGGATAAGGAAAGGATGGATGCTTGTGCTGTAAAGGACAGCCTAGGGCAGAGCAGAGCATTGGCTTGTCTGACCTGCTTGAGCAGGCTGTTTCCTGTGGGCACCATGCTTTACTTGAGGGGATCTGGGGAGCAGCAGCCTCAGCAGCTTACCCCACCAGCATCCTTTGACATGGGGCACTGCAGGCAGGGAGGAAGATGAGCCAGGTTTTTCAGTTCCTGTCTCTGCTGGCTCCTATCTGCCAGAGAAATCAGAAGCAAAGGACTTGGCAATTTCCTTTCCCACCCAAGGAAGCTGAAGAGAGCAGAGGATCTCCCCCACCCCTCCTCTGCATTGGTAGTGATCTATGAATGTCCCTTTTCTCACCGGCAAGGTTGTGTACCACTGAGTAGTAAGAAAAAGCTTAGAGTCATCTGTTACAGGGATGAGCTTTCAGAGAGTGGGATGTGAGGAAATTTTAAAAAGGTGACTCCTTAGGGGAAGTTCCCATTATGTTTTTGTGTTGGTGCCTCGTGTTCTGTGTGAAAAACAGCCCTCCATGAAAGATTAGAGCTGAGCGAGTGAAGAGTTAGTTACAAATTGATAATGAAAGTTACACTGAGGATGGTTTGACAATATTTTAAAGCTGATGGCCTGCTATAGAGTATTACACATCTCTTTTTTTGCCTGGACCTCTGGCAGCCTTAGCAGTATAAATGAGTTGAGTAAGTCAAGTTTATGTGAGCTAGTTTTTGGTGCTTTTAGTGGAATTTATTAATGACACTATAATGCTGTAGATGCTACAGATTAAGCCTAACATATTGGTAAACTATGAATTGGCAAGCTTGAAAATAGACTGTTGAGTGGTTGTAATAACAAAAAGTGTACCTCTGGCAGTTAAGCAAATAATTCCATTTTAAAAAATGGTTTTGTTCACAGTCATACAAACTAATTTAGAAGAAATGAACATCTATTTTTCTTGAGATAAGTGTCTGCTTTTAGGAGAAATGTGCAGTGGTTTATGTGGGAGGTTGCTCAAAGAGAGCAGCCCACCCATGAAGAACTTGTCTTTTTGTATGTGTACTACAATTTAAGGGATTTATTTATTTTTAAGACAGAGCTTAATTTCTGTACAAACGTCCAAACTGGTAGAAGCATCACATAAACATGTTTCAGTGCAGACATTTTCACAGCTACATTTTTTGGAAGCATTTGTGCAAAGTTTTAATGATTGTGTCTGCAGCAGCAAGGATTTTCTCGGTAGTGTAATTACATGCAGGATCTGGCAAGAGATGTGATGCATAAATAAAACTTCATATTGGGTTTGCGTTGAAAGGTTTTGGTATTTGAGGGGAATTACAGGGGTGAATTCTGTGAGAAGCTGCCAGAAGCCTCCCCTGTGTCAGATAGAGCTAATGCCAGCTGGATCCAAGAGGGACCTACTGCTGGCCAAGGCTGAGCCCATCAGTAATGGTGGTAGCTCCTCTGGGATTACAGCTATGAAGGGGATAGGGGAGCAACTGCACAACAGCAACTGTAGCTGGAGTTTCTAAGCTACAGAGTAGAAGAAACTCTGTACTGTGTGTACAGAGAGGGGAGAGTACAGAGATTGAGAATATATGAGAGAAACAGCCCTGCTGACACCAAGGTGTCAGTGCAGAAGGAGGGAGGAGGTGCTCCAGGCGCTGGAGCAGAGATTCCTATGCAGCCCATTGTGAGGCAGGCTGTGCCCCTGCCGCACGTGAAGGTCCACGGTGGAGCAGCCTCCTGCCAGGACCTGTGGACTGTGCAGAGAGGAGCCCATGCTGAAGCAGGTTTTCTAGCGGCAGCTGTCACCCCACAGGGGACACATGCTGGAGCAGTCTGTTCCTGAAGGACTGCACCTTACGGAAAGGACCCACACTGGAGCAGTTTGTGAACTGCACCTGGTGGAAGGACCCACACTGGGGGGTCACTGCACCTCTGCAGTGCTCAGGGTGGGAGAAGGTAAAGGTACACCCAGAAAGAGAAGAGGAGTTAGGGGCAAGATATTTTTAAGATGTGGTTTGATTTCTCATTACCATACTGTGATATGAGTGGCAATAAATTAAACTCATTTCCCCAAGTCGAGCCTGCCCATGACAGTAACTGGTGAGTGATCCCTCCCTTTGTTATCTTTTCTCTCCCCTGTCTGGCTTTGGTGGGCACCTGGTGTCCAGCCACGGTCAACCCACCATAAACTTTTACATTAACTTGGTTTGAAATGATCTTGGTTTGATCACACATTTCAATATTTCAGCAGTTTCGAGGAGTGATGAATGGGTTATTGCCTCATAACAGTGCTGTGCATTGGAAAGATGTCCCACACACATTTAGTGTCAGCAGCCACCTCCTCTTCCATCAGTGACAAGAACTTCCCCTGTCATAGGTCTTCTCTGACTTGGTTTTAAGGACAAGATAAATGCAAAGGTATTTTTGCAATAGTAGCCTGATTTGTGGCCACTGTGCTTGCTTGCTACTGAGAGTTTAGTTTGTAGCAGATGAACCAGCCAGTGACAGCATAGCTTTAAAATAGATGAACAGTAGTCATTACAGGCAAGGCTAATAAGTATATGTTTATATAGAAGATCTTGGAGACTAACAGATATTATTCTTTGTAGAAAATCAAGTACAAAGAAACTAAATATCACTTGGTGGCTAGCCCTGTTGTCCATTAGTAATCTGAAGTCTCCTTTAAAGACTAGTACGTGAGAGTCTGATTCTCTCTCTGGCCATGTTTCCAGCTAAGGTTAGCCTTAGGTTATCCACCAGCCAAAAGGTTAGCCACTAGCCAAAATACTTACTACTTTCCTAGAGCATAAATGTGCACAAGTGTGGAGGTACACAAGTGCAAATTATTCTTACCAGTAATTTGATTGGAAGATAGTGATAGTGACAAATATACGTTGTTAAGAAAATCCTCTGCTATGTCCTCCTTTTCCAGTCAGGTTGATAACCATTGAGCCAACCATTTTGCTTCTTTAATTCTGTGAGCATGAACTATGGGAAGAGGAGGAAAAGATGGTACTTGTAATGGATATTTGCTTCTTGGGATAAATAACTCATCTTGGGATGAATTGGTTGGGACCATAATAGTCCCAACTCTCCTCATATCTTTGAAAGATTTCTGAATGAGCTTTCAGTGAGCTCTCAAGAACCAAGATGAACTAGTTACGGTAGTACAGAGCTCTGTACGTGTTAATTGGTCTCCAAGACACAAGGCATAAAAGATCCAGTAATACCTCACAGAGTCGATACGTCATTTTTGAAATGAATTTCAAATGCTGTCTTTTACTGATAAAAATGAGAGGGAGCATGTGCAGGTGTTTAGCTTGTGTGTTGCTTTGCAGAGCTATCCCATTAGACCAGCAGGCTATGGAGGAATAATTAAAGTGTGTAATGTAGGCTGGGCTGTATGTGCATTTGCTGAATGGGTTTGATCTCTGTTCTTTATCACAAAGTGGGTTTATGAACTTATTGTAACATAGTGAACTTACGAACTTAGTGAACTTAGCATTTAGTGTATAAATACTGATTGGAAGCTATTTCAAGGTATTATATGAGCATTACAAATAATAGAGTACCTCATAGACAAGACAAGGAGCAGCCGTAGTTGCTGTAACTGCTGCTGGAATGTAGGCAAATTCATTTTGGAAAAATTGTGTATTTTCCATTATCTCTGTTCTCAATCAGTCTGGACATAAGCAAGCAAAAAATCCCTGGCAGAGCACTAAGGCACAGGAAGATTTGGGATTACCCATTCTGGTTACTTGCTCTGTGGTTTTGCCACCCTCGATCCATCATAGACTTCTTTGGGCCAAAGAGATAAGTGTTATAGTGCACAACAGGTTAGTGTTTTGGTTGTTAAGGAGATGCTCTCACCCCTCAAAAAGTACCTGTGAAAATAATAGTCACTTTCTTAAAACAGATATAAGGAAACAAATGTATACTCTGTTGAAGGTCCTGTGGCACTATTTTCACTAATCTGCTCTGAGAACTCTGCTGGTGTTAGCAGTAATTCTGATACAAGGGGAGATGCATCATCACAGTGATTTAAATTGAAAGTGTGTTAGAACAGTCATAACTTCAGTTTAATTGCAATCACAAAAATATCAAGCAGACAAGAAGAATTTGAACTGCCACGTTCAAACAGGTGAATGTAGACCTAGGAAAGGGAAAACACTGAGAAATTTGGATAGGGCTTCTTTAAGGATTTAATTCAGAAATTAATATATTCCTTTTGGTGTGTGATTTATTCCTCCCTCCCCCCCATTTAGTGCATAGCAAGCAATTTAACGTCGTCTTGCTACCCTATTTCAAAAGGATTTTGTGACAGCACCTGTCTTGTCTCCTTTGATCTAAACCCTGAGTTTGGGAGTATTGAGAAAGCAAAGGCACAGTTTCTGCTCTGACAGGAGAGTGGGCCTTAGCTTCTCCACGAATGAGTTCAGACACAGCATATCAAAAAAAATAAGCTGTTTGTGACAGAGAGTGACAGTGTTTATAGCTTAATCTTTCTATGTAGGTGATCCCTTGTATTCAGAAAGAAGGCTTTAAAGAAGCATCTAAATGTGCCATTTGGGGCAAGTGTGGGGGGTGCATGTCCTAAAACAGCAACTACATCATCGAGGTGATAATTTTTAGTTCCTGATAATTCTGCCCCTGTGCTTGCAAGCGAGGGAGGTGGGGTAGCCTGGTTCCAGCCATGCTTCTCCCTCTGGAGTGTCCTTGTCATATTTAGTATTTATGCCTTGGTGTAGGGTATGGCTTATGGCAGAAAGGGTGGAAATTGACAAATGAAATGTCTCTTCATTGTAAAACAAAGACAATTACTGTCCTTCAGTAGCAGCCTGCAATAGCAAATGTAAACAGTGATAATGTTTAGCTGAGATGTTCTGTGAGATGTCTGCAGGATATTGTAATAAACTTTTCCATTATTGGTTTCCCCAAACAATTTGCAGTCTAACAGCACTAGGGGACCTCAGTAAACAGAGCAGTTCAGTTCTGCATTGTAAATGTTTCCTGGAGTAAATAGGAAATACAGCATTTTTTGAACAAGGGAAAGGGAGAACACTTCAGTCAAGCAGCCTCATTTCGTTCACATCCTTTTGCCTAGTGTTTGCTATTGTCTGGATTTGTACCTTCAGAGGTGCCCTGGAACTAGGAGCCAAGTAGCCTGGGGAATCAAATAGCATTTAGGTCTTCAGAATCTAGGCCGTGTTTGGGATGCTGTTCTGCACACCAGAAGTGGTGTGAAAAAGGCAATGTGAAGTTGGGACAAAAAGAGCCACGACTGCTCAGTGGCTCAAAAGGGGAGGAATCCAGGCATGGATGTTTGGGGAGCCAAAAGCCCCAGTTGTAGAAGAAGCTAGCAGAGCACAGCAGTTTTATCTAAGCTTTCAGAGTGTTGGCACTCTGTCCTGTGTTTTTGGCTGGTGTCTTGGGATAAACGTGTGGAATGTGATGCAGCAGGGGGGTGGGAACTTTGAAAGGGGATGGAAGATGGAAAACAGAAGGAGCTGGCCAAAATGAGCAAGCTGTGCTAGTTCCCTTGTACAGAAGGGTGCTGAAGCTGTTTCTAATGCTTTGATAAGGATGCTTAAGCTCCTAAATGGTAATTGCCAGTGTAGTCTATAGGTAGAAATGATTCATCCGACTGTAGAATTTTTCCTTCTCTCTGTCCGTTTAAGCAGCCATTGATCATTCACACTGCATGGCAAATGCAGCTTTCGTTTTGTCTTCAGTTGTTTGAATCCTCTGAAATAATAAAGGATTTCTGGGAGCTGCTGCTTTGCATGATTTCTTTCTAAATTGGTGCCAAGATTTGAATCTATCCCTAAGAGTCAGAATGCCATAAGGAAATAAATTGCAGTGAAATTGTTCTCTGTGGCTGTCATTTCTTTTTCTGTTAAAATTAATTAATATAAGTTTACAGGATAGATTGTCTTTTAATTTCTTTAATGAGTTTTAGAAATTACCCGTGGCAGGAAAGCTATAGTTGCAGCCTTCAGGACTGCTAAAACCTTTCAGAACCATCATCAAAAGCAGATGAAGCAGTTCTCCCATACTGCTATTAAACAGCAGTTTAACAGCCTGGGCACTGATGCCAGGAAGGGGCTGTTTCGTAAGGCTGGCTATTATATGAAGTTTCTAGTTTGAGACTGCTTTCCTTTTATTTGTGTAAGTAAATTTAAAGTCTGTACTCTGATGCTAGTTCAGCCAGAGCTCGCTGGATATAAATAACGTGGTCATGTATAGCAAGGGTCCTGGTTTCAGTTAGGATTTAGGTTGCACTGCTTCAGCTATCGCTGCATGCCTCGAGGGCAACATCAGGTTCTCTTGGCTTCCCAGCTGAGTGCTGGCAGATAGGGCTTCATAAAATTCAGCTCTGAGTTTAGCTCAAATCTTGTCAGAAGCATGGGTGAAAATGCATTTTGCTGTCCTACGAGTGACAAGCCAGGTTTTTCTTGCTTTAGGAAGGGTGAATGAAAGCAGAAGTGCATAGAGCTGATCTCAGCATTCCTGCTCTCTCTGTCGGGTAGGAAAAGCAACCTGGGAAATGCTGCTTTTCAGCAAGGGCCACTTCAACCATTAGCTCAAGCATCACAATCTTTTGATCTTCAAAAAGAATCTTGCATTTCTAGGGCTCTGTTGGAGGAAAAGGGAACAGTGGGGCATCAGAGTTACTGATGTTAGATTAGCTGGTGATAGCCAATATGAAAGAGGCTATGCAAATGTGAAAGCATTGCATTGTGTAAACCTGATGTACCTGTAATTGCATCTGTAATTAATAGACCGATGTTACTGCCTTGTAATATCAGTATCCATTTTCATAAGGGCATATTGGCAGTGTCTTTCGGAGAGGAACATACAACCTCATTTTTCCTCTTTTTATTCAAAAAAATAGCATATAGTCTAATGTTGAATTGTTCTGGGAAATTAGGAAGAGACTGTGTTTAACCATGCACTGTAATCTGGTGTATGTTTGTGCTCCCCTTGGAACTTCTTGTTATGCTGATTTTCAGCTTGTCGGTGCCCTGACCAAACCTGTCACACAGCAGCATGAGACCTAGAAATGACGCTCTAGAAGAGCTGACAGGGGAGATGATAATTTCTTCCAGAGGGGAATTATGACAGTCTAAAATGACTCTGTAACCAAAACCTCACTGATTTTATTTCTTCTCATAATTTAAATAGGAAATAGCTCTCTGTGACCAGGATTAGCGTTGCTTGGACCACTGCTGTTGAGCAGCCAGCTTTCTAGCCATGTGATTTCATGGAATTTGGATCTAAGATAATTTTTCTTTTTCTCTTACTTTTTCAGTTAGAGAATAAACCTGAATATCTAAATGTAGATAGAATAGCTAATGTAGATCTAAATATCTACAAGTGCCTTTTGCAAATTAAAATAATATTTTTCCTCTGTTCATATACTTTATGCTTTTTTATTAATTTCAAGGTTTCAAAGGGATTTATAAGCATTAGTAAAATATTTCACAAGTTACAAGTGATGTACTATTGTTATTCTAGTACTGCAGCTGGAGAAATCTGAGACCTTGTGAATTATTCAGATGTATGTCATAAGGTTGCAAGTGAGAAACAGAGAGAGCTTACCCAGATGAGTGCTATACGTCCTGCTTCGAATGGGCTTCCAGCCAGCTGACCTTGTAAGGTCTTTTCTAGGCTAAATTATGAATGCACATGCGTAGTTGGGATGCGGTGCCACCTCTGTCCTGGATGCAATGCAGATGGATAAGCAAATAGCAATGTGTGAGTTAATAAAGGTAAAGAGAAGCTGAAGTGTTACGTTTCTGTGTATAATTTGCTAAGGGAAGACATTTTCCATAAGGGTAGTTATAATTCAAACTTTTTCTACAAATGCAACGCAAGTCAAATTTTAAGACTAAAATTCTGTAAATTCAAACTTTTGTCCTTCTTACAAGTGACACTAATCAAACAGACATTAATCATGTGCAGTGGGAGGCTGGTAATGAGTATGTTCTACTATAGCTGTCTGCTGAGCAGAGCTGAAAAGCTATTTAGTATAAATGATTTCCTTTTATTTCAGTCTAATTTATGTTTTAGGTGTTGCGTATTTCTTGGTTCAAATTTTATTTCTCTTGAAAGAAAATCGCAGGAAGAAAAGCGTTCTGTTTAACTGCATGTCTCAGAACCTAGCCTAAGTGCCGTTTGCTAACGTGAACATTTTGTCACTCAGACACTGACGATGCAAATACCCTCTCAAAAGCAGTTACTACAGATTCCCATTGTAGTTTCTTGCTCCTGAGTATTGTGTAGTAGTTGTGATTTTGGGGAAAGAAAGGAAAACTGTATTGCCCAAATTATGGTCAATGATTTTTCTTGTGGTTTTATGCTTACTCTTTTTTTTGTAATCTTGCTGAAATCAGTGACGTAGTATGGGTAGTCTAATAGCTAAATCTGGTGTTAATTTTAAAAGCATTTAGTAATATTTAGCACAAGGTTTTTTTCTGATTTTAATACACTTGTACTTTAATGTACTACAGATAATGGCACGTACCATGATAGACGCATTGAAATATACAGAGAAGAGAAAGCGTTAAGATAATTTTAGACAGCAACAATTCTGCTTGTATTTCCAGTTCCCAAAAGGCATTCCAAAAGCTGGGGGTCTGCATTAGCACTATCCAGCGCCTTGGGGTTTGACTTGTAAGGCAACGGCTTGGTGCTAAGGATCCAGTGTCCACACTATGTGTGTTTGAAGGTTTTACTTTGGGCTAGCTCTTGTCCGATTTAGTTTTGCTGAAAAAGAGTCCATTTGCTGAAAAAGAGCATTTGATGATGTGAAATAAAGCATGGTACGTAGGGATGATCAGGAGACTTGCTTCAAAAAGGCATACTTAATCTGAGGTAAAACACCAGTGTAAATGCACATTTTGTTCACTGTGAGAGGGCAACCTCATGCTCTGTTTTTTTCCTTTATACACAAACACTAAAGCAAATTGAAAAGGCTTTCAAAGATTATAATTTTGCTTCACTAATATCTATAAATATGACAAGAAACCATCAACATTGTTCATTGTGGGATCTACATCTGTCATCATTCTTTTATTTTGCTGCAGTCTAGCTGAGAGCATTTTCAGTTTTGTCAGTAAACGCTGAGGAGCAGAAAAGAAATCACTGTTCAGAGGTAAAAGCTGTATGTGTAATTGTTTGAAGATATAAATAGTAACAGCTACACTTAGTGAGCTGTATAAAAAGGTTGCAAGATCCCTTTAGTTGGCATTCTCCTTGGTTTTGGTTGCAAAACAGAATAAATTGTTTTAATTCATTACATATATATATATTTGAAATTTTGCAGCATGTATTCTCTGGAGCTTTGCTTCAGTATGTTTTCTGCCTGACTTCACTTGAGCTTAGTAGGCTGGTAAAGCTTTCAGGCTCATTCAGGAATCATCCTTTTGGGTTAGCAGGTTAATTGTTTTTCAGCTTTTGTGTCAGGACTGCGCACAAGTCAAGGAGAGGGAGTAGTGCAGGTGCAGATGTCGGTTAGCTGGCATGAGGCTGGCCTATGCTTGAGCAGCCATGCAGGGACCAATTCTGGAGGCTGGGGATGTGCAGGGTTTGGCCATGTCTCCCTGCTCAGCTCTGGCTGGTAATTGTGAGGACCCCAAGCTCTTCCTGGGTTTTACAAGGCAAAATATGTTCAGTTCGGGGGGGGGTCTTGCTATAGAATGAAATAGAGGAAAGAAAAGCAAAATAGACTGGTAGTAGGAGCCCCTGTTTATTAATCTTAACCGGTGATCTGCTTTGAAAGTCATAAAAACCCTTTTAGAAATTATAGATGGGTATATAAATTTTTTGTAAATGCTGTAACAATGTTTTCAAATGGGAGTTCTTCCAATTTTATAAGCTGAATGTGGCATTACAATGATAGTTTCTTTGGGTTTTGGTGGTGGTTTTCTTTTTTCTGAAACTTTATTAACAGTTAGCTATAACCTGTTCTTATTTTAAATTGTACAAACTTTCAGTCTATAAAGTAACAATTCGATTTGCAGTAGATAGAATGCTGTGGGAAAATACATACTTTTATCAGCCCTGAGGGTTGAGTTACATTGAACCAATACGTTTTTCATCATAGTTATTAGCAGCGAATCATTTACGGTGCAGTACAAACCTTTTGGGCTGCATGTTTTCCTGAGAGCAATACAGTTTCTGAGCAAGACATTGATTCTTCTGCCACCATGTGGTTATCTTGCTTGGAATCAACGACCATTTTAAGATAGATGCACGACTGTGGTTTATATAAAAACTAGCTGTAAACTATCACAGACTATCAGACTTGGTTAACTTACATTGTGCTGTTTGTAAAGATTGAACTTCAGAATGCATATGTAGAAGAAAACAGTCAGTAAAATTGTGTCTTGATCTGCTGGGACTTACTGTAAATTGCATATTCTTGCTTTAGCCTTTTTTTCCTATTGAAAAGAAGTAATAAAGCTTTTTCTTTGATATTGGAACATAGGATAGGTCCCTACAGTTTGAAATCAACAGTGAAATTAGAGTTTCAAGTACCCAAGCTGAACCCCACTGATTAAACCTTTTTTCTTTTTTTCCCCATTTGCTACAATGTATTAAAAAGTTAGGCTTTTCTTAAAAAACAAGAAAATACCCACTCCCTATTTAATAATTTCCATTTCAGTGGGAGAGGGACTTGCAAAAGCATGTTTGCAGATGGATTCCTTAAGACTTTTTGCTGCTAATTCCTTTTTTATCTATTCATAAGATTCAAAATTGGAGCTATGATGTAAAACTCAAGAAAAGTAAGAAAAGACAGACTTGGCACGCTTTGTAAAAGGGTACCTACTTGTCAGACCCATTGCTTTTTGTTCCTTCTTTCCGTGCTATTTTCATACGGCTCCTTCAGATTTTTTGTCAAAATAACCAGCTGCCATAAACCCCATGATTATTACGTAAGCCGTGCTGCTACTGAAATACTCATTAACATGGGAAGGTACATGTCATTTCACACCATGCATTGTCTGAAATTATAATTTCTGTTCTGAATAAGCTCTTTGCTTTTACTCCTCTGTAATAAAAGATATTTTTAGTAGAAGGGATGAAACTAAGTTTGAATGTTGAAGTATGGGGTTTATGTGTGCAGGCAGATTTGAAAGGTGTAATTAAATTCCTTAGCTCCTTTTTTATTAACTTTACTGAGTGTTAACTCTGAGACTCGGTCGTCTCCCTTATACAGTTAATGTAGTTAGAATATGTTCAGTATTAAAACCTGATTCTTTTAATTGATTCTGCAGATTTTGAAACCTTCAGTAAGTCAACGTCTCCAGACAAACAGTCTTTGCAGTTGATCCTCAGTGCTCATTCCTTTGTGCTTGAAGCACTAGGTCTTATATTCATGTATTAATCAACAGAGCTCTGTCGTGAGGTGTTTTTTAGGTCAGGTTTTGATAGACCCACGCACCTCTCTGGAGATTTTCTTGGATGCATTTGAGTAAATTTCTACTGTGCTGATGGACACTGTGTGAATGTATTGAAAAGGCTTCAAAATTGTTTTGTAAAATACAATGAAAGATGTTTCACTGAAGAAATAATGGTTTTTGCAAAGTGCTAGCACTTTCAGTGTGCACTGGAAGCAAATTCCATACTGCTGAGTATTGCTTGGGCAGATAAGGAAAGGCACCACAGCCAAAACGATTCAGCAAAGTTTGGGAATGCCAAAAAAACCTTGATTTAAAGAGCCAAAAATATAATCCTTTTACATTTTCTTTAAACTGGGTCATGGAGCTTTTCAGGAGGAAATCTTTAGAGAATCTTGAAATGAATTCTGCTAAACAAAAAAGGCAGTGCAGTCACCTGAATCAAATAATATGCTCATTAATACTTTGTGGGGGTGAGCATTTTCAGCAGGGTAATGTAATTTTTGTTCTGGAGTTCTCTGAGAAGCAAACTCCACATTCAATTCACTCTGAAAAGGAAACCCATTAAAGCAGGTGACAGCACAACTCTGCAACTAATAACAGCTTATATTGTCACGTGCCTATGTCACAGTGTCTGAAATATAAGCTAAATGTCTGCTATTCATTTAAAATTTGTTTAATATTTTTAAACATATTGTGATGTTTAATTTTTCTCAGGTGGTCTCTCCATGTGTAGTAGAGCACTCTTTGAAGTTGCCTTGATTAACTTATTTATGACTAGGTGAATAAAAATAATGGTTGAAATCTCATTGTTACGCCTCTTAAATAATTAAGGAAAAAAGCTACTTAACTGAACATTAGTTTCAACAGTTTTCCTGGAAAAACACTTCTATTAGCTCCCCATACCGAGCATAACTGAGTCTACCTGAGTGTCTGAGGGTAATATTTTTGAGGTACTTGGAACAAAATAGCACATTGTGCAACTCTAGGTTATGATGAAATACATCATGGTTGCTGCTTGCTGCCACAGGGCAAAGTTAGGTCCTGAAATTTCTAGGTAGATGCTGGATCATAGCTTGAAACCTTCAGGGATCCTTTGTAATTTATGGGATATATACAGGCTTTACACTTATAACTGAAAGGTTTGTTCTTGGAAGTATGGGGTGTTTGAACTGCTGTGTTCAAAGGTTTGTTTGCCTTGATTATGAATCTCTTACTTTCAAATGCCCAGGGTTTCTATAGCTCATGTAATCTTCCTACTTCAATAATTGACTTGTTTCTTAATCTTTTATGAATTTAAACAATAACATATTGTTAGTGTTTTTAAAGAGGCTATGTTTCCTAGGAATTCCCCTTTCTCAGAAGTTCCTTAGTTACAATTTCTAAGTGTTACTTCCAATTCTTAGTAATTCAGCACCAAGTGGAAGCAGAGTAGTAGTTTGTGGAACATCAGTAAACTGAAGTAGTCTTGATGAAACTCAAGCACTAAGAGTAACAGATTTTCTGCAAAAGGGAAAACAAAACACTTGTTGCTGCCTCTTTGAATATTTGATCATGTTTTTTGTACAAGAGGCCCAAAACTTATGCCTGTGTTTGACAGAATAGGCAAAAGATAGTAATGAAAGGGGTATTGCACTTGCAAAATAGGACTTATATTTGTAAAGTTTGTAAGGAAGAGCCTTTATGCTCAGAAATCTGCTTTCTTCTGCAATCCTTCAGAAATTCCACAAATTGGATGTGATTATATATTTCACAGGGAGAGGAGGGCACAGCAGAGCTGTGTACATCCCTTCTGACATTGGATTTGACTGTGTATGTACCATATATGTTAAATAAGAATATTTAGCCTGTCTTTCTTAAATTTTACCTCAGTGCATCAAACATCCAAATCCCTGTGATGAAGACTCCATTTAGGAACATAAATTCAGTCTTATCTGGAGAAGTCCACATACTGTGTGCTGCTTTGCAGCTTGGTTTCTGCAGAACTGGAGTCCAGCTTGACTTATAGGACTCTCCACAGCTCCTTGTATGTATTACGTGGGCAGAAATGCTGAACCTTCATTAGAGATCTAATCTTACAGCAGCAAATGAGTGTTAAACAGTGCAGGCGCTGTGCTTAAAAATATTCATGTGCACTGATCTTCCTTGAAGACTGTAAATGAATCATAATCTGCTAGAAAGATTTGATAACCAAAAATAAATCAGAAAATCCTGAACTCCTGTCTCTCATGAGAAATATCTTCTTTCACAGTAAACCATACATACTAAATTTAAAAAGTTGATTCATTATCTGCCTGCCTACCTACTACATTGTAAATTATATGTAAAAATTTTGCCAGCTTTTATAGATACTGTTTTCTTAGATGCAAAAAAAAAGTCAAAAGGAGAAAGGGGCAGTCATGGCTAAGTCAGTGTCAGTGAAATCATAACTTTTATAAATAGGTTTTATAAATAGGCTTTTATAAATAGGTTTCTACTTTTTATTTAGGCTCCATAGTAATGTAATCCTTCAAAGACATTGGAAAATATTTTTTTTAAACATGGCTTAATTTTTAGGATGCTGGCATGATAAGGAAACAGGTATTGAGAAGATCAAGTTAAGTGATAGGCAAAGATTCTGGCTGTCAGTCCGAGCTTTAAACACTAGTGAGTTTTCTTCTGTTTCCTGCATTAACACATTTTGTGTGTTAAGCCCTTTAATTATTATGTAATATCCCCTGCTGCTTTTAGTGGTCTTACACAAGATTCTGCTCTTTTATTTGTATTTTTCTTAAGGACCTTTCTATGATATACACAGAAGATACTCCCTAAGAAACTTCATCTTGCACATAGATTTTTGGGATTTTTCTGAGTGGTCTTGGGCATGTCATTCAATGCGTCTGTGGCTCTTGGGTCCCTTCTGCCCTGTGCCCTTTGAAATGTAGTGGTAAAAACCCCACTGTTTCAGAGATACAGTGGCTACTAGCAGCAGTCACACACACTCACCACTGCTGTTGTAGTAATCAAGTTAGGCTGGTTATGAAGGCAAGTCAGATGTGAGGGCAAGGCTGTATTCTCTAAATACGCTTTTTCCATGTATTTATGATGTATGAATAATATATACATGGATAACTTCTGGATGAGTCAGTTTTTATATATGAATTTAAGAGAAATCATTGGCTTATTTCTTAGTAGTTGTTTGCTTTGGTGTTATCAGCTGTATTTGTATGTTATTCTGAAATTAAAAGTAACATTCCAGTATAAAACATTTTATTTTCTGTAGCTTTTTCAGGATTTTACTTAGAGGATGGGGCTTTGAGCAACCTGTTCTAGTGGAAGGTGTCCCTGTCCATGGCAGGGGGTTGGAACTGAATGATCTTTAAGGTCCCTTCCAGCCCAAACCATTCTGTGGTTCTGTTACTGTTTCATTTCATTACTATGTTCCCAAAGTTTGAGCTGGCAGTCACTGTAATCAGTGCATAGGTGATGAATACAAAAAAATCCTTGAAAGATGTCATAGAGTAGACAAACCCAGCCATGTCATAGAGTAGACAAACCCAGCCATATCAGTTCCAGATGTTGTTCCTCTGACACCCAGGTGCAGAGGGAGAGGGAAAGTGACAGTGTTGGAAGAAAAAATTGATCAGAGGACAAATGTGATTTTTCAGGAATTAGACATAAATGAGAGAAACAACACCATTATGTGCAAATAAATAAATAAGTGCTAGAATTTAGCAAGTGAGTCAGTATTAGCTAGTGCAGTATAGCCTGTTATTTCATTTGACATAGGAGGAAACTTTCTATTTTAATTCCTTTTTAAAGTCCCACTTGCTGAGAGATTTTTTGCTATTTTTTTATGAATAAGCTATAAAGCACCTTAATAACCTATTCCATACAATTGTTCTTCTGAGAACTATTACTTTCTCTATATGGGCAGAGAGATTCTGTTTGTGTGAGTTTACAACAGTATAATTCAAAAAAGTCCTGACAGTTTATCGGTCAATCCCTGACAAATGCCATTATATTTTAGCATGTACCCGGTTTCTATCTAAGGAGGAAGCAGTTGTTTTAGAGGTAGCATTCCTTAAAGACATGGGTGATAGGCTGAAAGAGATCCTACCTTGGACCAGTGGTATAACACCATGTTAAAAGGGTAACTTATCAGTAGCATTGTAGTAGTTATTAGGGGGAACTCGCCTCCCTGTTGCATGTATGACCAGACAATTGATGTCCTGAAATGTCAGCATGAAGTTTCACATTTGTGAGAATGAAAGGAAGGGAAAAATGTGATATGAATAAAACTAGACATTTTCACTAGTCTGAAGCCAAGTGCTTTGTGTATCTCATGGTCACCCCATTAGTTTAAAAACTTGTAAATGCCCAGGTCAGTTTATTTTAATGGTTCCATGCTCTGGAAAGCATGATTCAAAATGTGCTCCTTGTGCAATGGTAGAGCCATACACCACTGCTGATGGCAGCAGCACTGACTTGCTAATGATAGAATCACAGGATGATTTGGATTAGAAGCGATCCTAAAACTTATCTAGTTCCAACCCCCTGCCACGGGCAGGGACACCTTCCACTATAGCAGATTGCTCCAAGGCCAGTCCAGCCTGGCCTTGAACACTGCCAGGGATGGAGCAGCCACAACTTCTCTGGGCAACCTGTTCCAGTGCCTCAGCACCCTCATTGTGAAGAATTTCTTCCTAATATCTAATATAATGTCTCATCTGATCTTTGTGTATTCAACTGACGAATGTCAAACTGAGATCTTAACTGCTTTTAATTTGTGATACAGCTTTCTCCATCTTGTTAAATTGCCTACAATCCATTTTTATCAAACCCAAAGCTCTGGCACAATAATCATAATGTTTAAAGTGGCCTTTCTTAAGCGAAGATTTGGTTTTGCCCTTAATTTCCAGGAACACTGCCTAGCGTTTTTAACTTGCTTCTGGTAAAATAAATACAATGCAGAGGGAGGATCATGTTCATGATTTTGTGTCTGGCTTTCTATCTAAGGGACAAGTATAATTTGTATTGCTTGCTGGAATAGATACTGGAATAATTATTTTAAATAAGTTTAGATGCTGCTAATAATAGTGCTAATGCTTGCTCAGAGGACTGCTTTCTTACCCCTAATGTTCTGTCTGTGCTGACTGAAAATCACTTAGCTACACCTCATTTTCTTGGCCCATTTTTTTTTTCCATCATGAAGCAAGGGGTATTGTATGTAATAAGATGATATTCTTGCATGTAGGAGAACAAGCAAACTGATTCTGCAGTGTGGACGTAGCTGTCCAAGTTCCTAAATATGGGCAGCTATTCTGAGTATCTCTGGGTTTGGATATAGGATTTAAGACACATTTAATAGATCTGAGTTCAGACAGGTTCACTGTATCTTACAAAAATATGTACTTTCTAATGCAAGTTTGTTATGGTGGTCCCAAAAATACGGGATAGCAACATCACTCATTGCAGTTGACTAGTTTGGATTCACGGAAATTCCATGTGCACCAAAAAGAAAAGTTTGGGTTTGTATATCGGAGGGTGTGATACTGGGAGGTTTGTAACTGGTAGTGAAGAGACTTTTGGGGTACTCAAATCTTGAAATGCTTTGTTTCAGTTTCCTTGCATTTCATTTCTACTTACTAAGAAGAATCTTTATGGTGGGGTTTTTTTGTTGTTAACATCTTTTGGTTGCTGTTTTTTGGCTGTGGAATAAAGAAAAGGGCAGACTATAATCATGGCTTTATTTAGTCTAAATTAGCTTTTAAAAATTGGCTTTTTCCATCTTTTTGAAAATGCATTACATATTGTTCTTTGGCTACTGATATGCTAATGGAAAAGGCAATGTTTTATTAAAGAAATGACCTTTAGAAAAGTCTTTTCAGCGTGTAAGAATATATTTGGGGTTTGATAGGTTTTTACAAAAGGTAGAGGTTTTGTAGGAGACATTAGCTCTTACCCCTGCAATTTCTGATGGTAAAATTTCTTTCTAGTCTGGGGGACGATCTCTTTCTGAGGGTGTTTTTGTCTCGTTACCATTGAGGAAGCATTTCTGAATTGAAACGATTGTAAAGAACTAATTCATGAGTGCTGTGATGTGTCATATGGGTAGTCAAGGCAGAGGCTTCAGCTATAGAGCTGTCAAAATAATTTTTATTTTTTTTTATTTTAAAGAAAAAAGGTGGGAGTTTCTCTCTAGAAGTTCTTTTTCTAAAGACAACCAGTGTTAAATGATTTTTTCGAGGAACTTCTGACACCTTCTTAGGTAATTCACACTTGAAGAGAGTAAGTGGGAAATCAAAATCTCTTTGAAACCAACTTGGAAATGCTGCCATATGTCTTATTCTTGAGATTATACAAGTGTTTTTTTAAAAAAAGTAAAAGAAATAAATCCAGCCTCCAGCTTTCAACTGCCACATCCTTCAACCAGACAGTTCTGGGATCTGTTAAATCAAATCTCCAAACACCACGCTTCTCAACTTGTGAATTGATAGGTGATACAGCTTTCCTGCGGTGGTATTTAAGTTTACCATGGGAACAGCTAAATCGGTGACAGCAGCAATGAGGAGGCACCAAATATATTTTTTTCAGCTTACAGCCAGCTGACTTTCACATTCTTATTCAGCAACCTGATAAGGCTCAGTTAAAATGAATTATGTAGTGTTTGAAAATGAGCAGAGGTGCTTGGGAAGCCAGAGGACAGAAAGGGTTTGAGATCATGGGCTGTGACTTGAATTTTTTAAGGAAAGCTTTTTTTAAAGTGTCTGCTGTCTCTGTGAATAAACCAGAACAATAAATGGAATGAAGTTGTAGAGGTTAGTATTGTACAATTGCTAGAACATTTTGTATCCTTACGGTTTGGGCATAGGCAATCAACGTTTCTTTTTTTATCTCTACTGTAAGTAAACTGAGCCAAATTCTGCTTGATTTTTTTATATGTCTCTGTTCTCTGGCGTAGCTGTGAGGCTGTAACCAAGGATAGAACTTATCCTCATGTGACTGTGCATATAGAGCATTAAGATGTACAAATAACCGTCCTTGGTGCTGCAGGCAGTCTTCTTGTCATTCCCTTGGCCCTCCACAGATTTCACTTGGATGCTCCTCCCGGTGCTCTGCACAGGTTTCCAGATGAATTTTCTGCTGTCAGTGGCAGAAGAACTTACCTGATGCCTTAGAATATCCACAAGTAGTACTGCTGGTGTGAAGACAGAGTCAGTGCTGAATGAGGAACAGTTAAAGCACTGGAATAATAAGAGAAAAATTAAATAAGAGTTAATTCCAAGAATTATGTTGTCTCTGTTTTCATTGTTTGATTTAGTTTCTGGACTAAATAGGGAGAACGTTGCTTGGCTCTTGAAGTAGCATTTGATTTGATCTTTGTACTGAAGAAGAAAAAAATTCATTGCTTTTTTTGAGTTACATTTTCCCTTTCAGCTACAGTATGCACCTATCAGTTAGTTTAGAGTAATGTAATAGAATACAGTATGTAACTGTCTTAAGCTGACACTCTGTACCTGCTCTGCATAAACATAGTTTGAATTAGCTTTAACTATCATGTATCTGAAGAAAACAATAGCGGGTCTAAAGCAGCATCTATTGTTTCGAAGTTAGTTTTTTCAGTGAACTTGGTTGGCTCAGTATCTTTGGGAAAACCTTAGCAAATCTTTAGGCATGAGAATATCCATTCTCTTAAAGCACTTCAAGACATGTATCTAGATCCCTGTGGAAAAAATACAGATATTGAATGCTTTTCCTTACCTAACTTTGTACATATATAGAATCATAGAATAGTTAGGGTTGGAAAGGACCTTAAGATTATCTAGTTCCAACCCCCCTGCCATGGGCAGAGACACCTCACACTCCAGACCATGTCACCCAAGGCTCTGTTCAACCTGGCCTTAGACACTACCAGTGATTTAGCATTTACCACTTCCTTGGGCACCCTGTTCCAGTGCCTCACCACCCTCACAGTAAAGAACTTCTTCCTTATATCCAACCTGCACTTCCCCTGTTTTATTTTAAACCCATTACCCCTTGTCCTATCACTCCAGTCCCTCTCCAGCATCCTTTAGGCCCCCTTCAGATATTGGAATGCAGCTATAAGGTCTCCACGCAGCCTCCTCTTCTCCAGGCTTAACAGCCCCAACTTTCTCAGCCTGTCTTCATACGGGAAGTGCTCCAGACCCCTTGTCATACTCATGGCCCTCTTCTGGACTTGCTCCAACAGCTTCATATCCTTCTTATATTGAAGACACCAGAAAATATGTATCTGCTAGTTCTATGTGAGTTAACTCTCTTAGGAAGAATTAACTTTTCTTTACAACAAATGAGTAGAAAGGAAATAATTTACCAGTTGACAGTAATCCTAAACTCAGATTGGCCTTGGAGCTTGGGCCATTGAATCATGAGAGCTGCATTGCTCCCAATTCATCCTAGAGGGAGGAAAAGAACTGTTCTCTCATGTGTTCTCTTTCATCAGCACTAGTTTCACTTTCATTCCTCCCTCCCTTTTCTTTCACATCCTTTTTTTCTCTTGAGTTTCTTTCTCCAGAGTGAGAGGATTGAAACTCTACTCTGTCTTATTCCATCTTGGTCATTTTTTTTTTCTTCTTTCAATTCCTACAGTAAAGCACCTCATCATCCAGCATCCCACCCTTCCCACTTGCCAGCTGCTTCTATCAGTAAGTTCTTAAGCATTCTTGAATATTACATCAATTTTAGAGAACTATGAAAACCAAGATGCATCTCAATCAACACATCTGTTGCCTCTTCAAGGGCTGTTTGCCAATTCTTTTCCTCTGTGAGTATGCTTCTTATTAGAGACTTAATCTGCTGTAGGTCAGGAAAAATGGCTCAGGTCCTATTAGATTACTTCAAGAAGCTGATGCTTAAAAACCTTTCTGGAATTCTGACTCAGCTGGAAATTAGGTGTCCAATTAAGCATCTTTTCATAAGCCAGAAGCACTTTTCATTTTATGTGGAAGCTTGAGCCACATGCTCACCAAATCACTGAAGATGTGAAAGACAGTGACAGGTCTGTCTAAGCAAAGGAATGGAGAACTGGGTCTAAATAAATATGTGACCACTGGGGGCAGGAAGTTAGAAATATCAAGAAGGTAGCAAAGGTTAGGAATAGCTGTTTCTGTAACTCTTTTCAAACAGTCTTGTCTTTTATCTGTGTATGTGCCTTATACACAGAAAGTCTGACTAGCTGTGGTGGGTTGACCCTGGATGGATGCCAGGTCCCCATCACTTTATCACTCCCCTCCTCAACTGGACAGGGGGGAGAAAAATATGACAAAAGACGTATGAGTCAGGATAAGGACAGGGAAATCACTCACCAGTTACCATCATAGGCAAGACTTGGGAAAAATTCATTTATTTATTACCACTCAAATCCGAGTAGGATAATGAGAAATAATGAAAAATCTTAAAAACACATTCCCTTCATCGCTCCTTCCTTCAGACATCCCCCACTGCTTTGGTCTGGGGTTCTCCATAGGCTGCGGGCGGATATATGCTCCAGCATGGACCTCCATGTGCTGCAGGGGTACAGCCTGCCTCACCATGGTCTGCAGGGGAATCTGCTCTGGCACCTGGAACATTTCCTCCCTCCTTCACTGACCTTGGTGTCTGCAAAACCCTTTCTATCAGATATTTGCACTCCTGTCTTCTGACTGCTGCTGGTTTTTTTGCAGTTCCTACCTCCTTTTCCTAAATATGTTATCCCAGAGGTGCTTCCACCATCGCTGATGGGCCTTGGACAGCAGCAGGTCACTCCTGGATCCAGCTGGCATTGGCTCTGTCTGACACAGGGGAAGCTTCTAGCAGCTTCTTGCAAAATTTACCCCTGTAGCTCTGCTGCTACCAAACTTAGCCACACAAACACAATTATTGATTTCAAGTCATGTATCCAGGGCACGGAAACAAGATTTCCCGTAATAAAGTTGCGGGGATGACCTCCACTTGGACTTTTTTGTGCTTTTCAGTCTTCAGATGCATTCATGTCACATTTTTCAAGCTTGTCTCCATAACCTGCAGGCTAGGTACATGTTGCTTTGTTTAAGAAGAGCTATGGTTCTTGTGTAATTCTGTATTTCAGGTAGCATGCTTTGCAAAACCTCATGTGCTGCAAAACTTTGCTGGGAGTCATAAGAAGCAGGAAAGATCCTTTTACTGTTCCTTTGCTTGAAGACCTGCAAAAGGAAAAATCAGCAGTACATTTATAAGTAACAGCCTAACGTTACAAATCAGGGCACGTGATGGAGCTGGTCGCAAATGCATGGTAGACCACAAATTCCTTCCACAAAGTAGGGTGAGCTAACACACTGATCCTCACCTCATTACTCTGGGTTTTTATTGTTATGTAGAGTTTTGACAGTAAAATAACCAAAATCCAAAAGCAAATAAGAAGCATTGAAACTTCTCTTAGTTAATATTGTCACTGAGAAATACTTCTGCCAAAGATAGGTCATGAAGGTGGTTGTTGTGTGTCAGTCCCCCCCAGTAAAAACCTATTTAATACATTCAGACTCTACTGACAATATGCAAACTCACCATTTACAATTACCTCATGATGCTGCGCCCATAAGCCTGGCATGGAGAAAGAACATACTGTTTAGCACGTTTCATTTTTACCATGCAATAGATGCATGGAATTAGCATCTGGCAGAGCAGGTAAGTATGCTTTGAACATTGGAAGGTTTCCATTGAAATCCGTGGCACAGTGAATATGCTCTTTCATTTAGCACAGAAATGCTTTGCTAAATTTGTGTTATGAAGTAGTATGCTGATAATAAATTGTATGAGTACTTCAGGATTTACATAATGTATCTATTACTGTTCTCTGAATAGAAATTAGTGATAATATATTTAATGTTGAAAGACATAGATGGGGGAGTTGCTTTAATAGCGCTGCTTATGAGTCAGATGTGTTCTTAATTAAGCTTTTGTTGTGTGCGTGGGGGGGGTTATCAATAAGAAAAAATCCTCCCACGTTTGTAAGAAAGACAATGAAAAGAGGGAATGAGTTCTGCTGCAACTGATTTTTGTCTTACAAATGATTGCAAGATCTGCCCACTTAGGAAATGGGCAAGATGAGGATGTTGGTAAATGGTGACAGGATTGTCATAATACAGCTCTTAATAAAAGACACAAACCTGGAAGAGCAGTGACATGTTCAGACACCAGTGAAAGTCTGTTATGGGTTTTATATTGGGCAAAAAAAAAGGGAAAGCAGTGGCAGATGTTATTTATTGGTGGCAGCTGCCTTGGAGAACAGCCCTTTCTAAGGTAATGTGTAACACTAATATCTTTCACTTGTTTTATTCAGTTCAACAGTATAGTTGTGAGACATTAAAAGTCCAAAGTTGGATTACTTTTATACTCCTGTACCCTGCATCCAAGAAAGGAAAAAAATATATCTGCAGTTTAAATGAGGACTCACTCTTTTACTTTTTGGGTGCCTGCAGGCTCCACTGCAGACAGAGCAAAGGTAATCATGCGATTTTAGTGTGCAGAACCAATTTATAAAGGATAGAAGTGGTGAAACAAAAGGAGAAACATGATTAAAACTCCTTTTGATTATATTAGAAAGCTTGATGTTTCTGCCAGGCTGCCTGGCAGCCATCCGTGAGGTGACTCAGGGTTTAGTTGGTGCAGACCCAGGGCCTCAGGTTGCTGTGATGAGGCTGTCTCAGAGCATGTTCCAGTGATGCCCACAGCTGTTCCTGCAGACTGGGACAAAGTTTTACCAGATTTGGCTTCCTGGTTAGATGAAGGGCTGGCACAGAAGAGTTCAGACATCAGTGGCAGCCAGGTGCTTGTTTCCAATAAGTATCAAGATACTGTGGTGCATTTTGTAACTCAGGATATTACCAAGAACATGTCATAGGAACAAGAAATAATGTAACAGTGGCTAGATACTGGGTTTATGGACAACCCTTAGTATCAATTTACTTCAGAAAACTGAGCCTTTTGTGTTATTTTGAAATATAGATTGCTTTCTTGTTTCACTATGGAAAGATACTACACTTAATAATTTGATGTTTTAATAGTATTGTAAATTATTTGCCTAAGCAGACAGCTACTGCAGTTACAGTGAGAAAACAGGTATAAAGGATCCTGAAACTATTTGGCAAACAATGGCTATGAAGGTGATTGTTTCACTTGTTACTTCTTAAGTCCTACTGCTTGAGGTCAAATTCTCTTCTGTTTGTTAGAGCCATTACAGTCTCATCAGTGGATTTACCTACACAAAGGTACAGATACTTTGTGTCTTGCCACTTTAATACTGTTGGGGGGAAATAACGTCCAAATTTTTGCAGCCTTTATTTTAATATGTTGAAAAAATATCATTTTCATTTTCAGAGAGTATAACAAAAAAGCCTGTAAAGAAAATATTAATATATCATAGTTATTATTCCTGTCCTTGAAACTTCCTCTGGCCTTCCTGGGTGTTTTTTGAGCAGAGTATTGAGAATTCAGTGTTTCCTCATTTATACCAAAATCAGTCAGGCTAAGGATTCTTCCTGCTTGGGATAAAGGAATATGCAGTCTTCTCTGGCTTTCTCAGTTATTACATAGATGCTGTCTGAGGATCTTTGAATCACAAGCGGTTCTGCTGTGAACTCTCTCTGCCCCATGGAGGATACAAGCAGGTACTTAGTACTTTATTAAGAAACAAATGAAGAAAACAATTAAAAAGCAAAAAGAATCACTTCTCCGAAGTAAACTGTCTGAAGTTGATGTACTTCTCATGTCTTCAATGGTGACACCTCAGAATGGTGTGAAGCACTCTGAAAACCTGAATATGTGCAATGTATATCATAGGCTTGAGTTTGGGGAGGGCTATAACCATTATAAAATTATGTTTTGCAAGCCATTTTCTCTGACCTGTGTAGCTTATACACCATAGGTCCTTAATGTGGTTACATGGAATTGTAAGATTTAGTATGGAGTTTTTAGCTCAAGTGAGCTTTTTTGCATACATTTCTCTGCTTGGATGGAAACAAGTTAACGCTATGAGAAGGGGGGTCTGGAAATGAAATCAACAAGGGAACTTGTGAGATTTAGTAGCTTAAAGGCAGGAAGTGGTTTTCATTCCTCTTTTTACCTTCAGATATTACAGCTTTTCCTGCAGCTAACATGTGACTGGGATATCCATGGAGACCTGTTTGGTTCAAAGCTTCTGTCTTGCTGTGGCCTGGGAAGTCTGCAAAATTTCTGCAATTGTCTTTTCCATGGCATCTTACTGTGTCTCTGGCCATCCCCAGCCCCTGGTGTTTTGCATGGTGTGCAACAGAATAATGGTTGCCTTGCAACAGATAATTCAGTACTTTCTGTGCTGGCAAAGACTTGCTTTTTCAGGTTGCCATTCACTCATCCAGCATAACATACTGCAATATTTAGGTTGGCTATTAGCAAAAGAGCCTGCCTGCCAGAGTGGTGAAATAAGATACGTGAGTGCATTGTGGAATTTCCCTCACTGGAGATTTTCAAGAGCCATCAAAAAATGGAAGCTGAGGGTACCTGGAGTGCACGAGGCCCTTTCCTGCTGCAGGAGGCTGGGCTTGGGTGTCTCCCAGGTGCCTGCGCTTATGCTTGTGTTATTCTATGGCAAAGGAACAAAGCTGGGATTGAAAATATATTGGCAAAACAACTCTTCTGAAAGACCAGAAACTCCAGTCATAGAAGGTTCTGTTTCATCATGCTCCGTGTAGCTTTTGCAACTATTAGAAAAAGACTCCTGTACTTCTCTGATCTATCCCAAACACATGCTTAAAATACTGTCATTTGGGATCTGTCTGGTTTAGTAGTTACCTCTGGGAAAAGGGCTTTGTCCTAAAATCTTCACAATGCTTGTTTTCCTTCTTAGCATCACAACACCATTTCCTTTCCAGGAACTGACGAACACCAGCAGCTCAGGTGTTGACCCTGCAGAGAGGTCAGTTGACCCTGCAGATACTTCCATAGCTTGGAGCTCTGTTAAAATAAACATACATGTGTACACCACTTTGAAAGTTCATCTTCCACAGCAGCCCCGTCTCTGATGTTTTGTCACGTTTTCCTTCTTTCCTTGAACATGGCCAAAGGGCGCTCATTATGAGCATGTGTCGTATAGGGCAACTTGATCTAGTTGCAGATGTCCCTGCTTATTGCAAGGGGGTTGGACTAGATGACCTTTGAAGATCCATTCCAACCCAAACTATTCTATGATTTTATGTGTCACCAGAGTATTGACCACCACTACTACCACCACAAGTGTCTTGGGCATGCTCTAAGGAGCATAATGCAATCACAGTGCAGGACACGTTTGCAGACTTGCAGCAAGAAGGGTAGGGAACTAAGGATGGCTTTTGGTTTGATCATAGTTACAATAAAATCATAAGTGGTAGTAGTAGTAGTAGTATATTATATATGTAGTTTCTTTATTTGAAAGATCGTGTACTTTTTTAGCTTTAGTAAGTAGTTGATTTAGAGATTTTACACCTTGTTCTCGTGTCAGGACCAACCACTTTCAATACTAACACTAGCCTACTAAGCTCATTATTAAAACCCTGTCAACATGAGCTGAATGTTGCTGATCCAAACTAAATTAATTTTCTTCCTGTAAGTTTATGACATCAAGTTATGTCACAAAACCTGTTCTATGTTTTACAAATTATTTTACATTACTAGTTAGGACATGAGTAGACCTGTTGAATTCTGTGGAGTAAAATATTTCTCCTGAGTAATAGCTTTAGTATTTACCATATGTAGAATGCATTTCCACCTCTCTAATTTCAATTGCAGATTTATTGACATAAGGGCGTTGTGTTTAGAATGAGGCTGTTTGTTCCTCCTGAAAGATAACACTGGAAGACTGAAATAACCTTAGTTAGCATTGAGGGGTTTTTTTTTACCTGTTTTCGGTGACATCTCCTTTCCACCTGAAAAAGTTCTAAATTTTGTCTTGTGGAAAAAGTCTTCAAAGTTGAAATTTTGTTTTAAAAAGCCTCAGATGTGAAATTGACTTTTCAGAAAACTTGTCATTTAGCGATAGGTTCCCTGTGGTGTTTCTAGCAATAGGACTTCTTTTGTCAAATAAAATGTAATGTGAAAATTGTAGTTACAAGTTCTTTATTTTAGGAATACCTTATGTCTTGAATGATTAATGTTAAATGCCACAAATAAAGAAATGGAGAGGGAGTAGGAGGAAACTGTCTCTGATTTGCATACTTTGTAGATCTGACAACTAGGAATTGCTGCATTCACCCTCCAAGATGAGGTCAGTACCCCTGTCATCTGTGTGAGCCCCCTGAGGTCTAAAAACTGGGGACAACATGTTAATGTTTGTATCCATCCCCTACCACGTGTCCAATCAACAGGTCCTGTAAAAGAGAAATCAGTTCATTAAGTGCTAGATTTACTCAAATGTGCTGTATCATCATCTGAAGATGACAATGTTTAATTCCACGGTTTTAATACCTTAAGCTTGTGTAAGTTGTCACTAATTCTTCCGGCACTCTGCAGATGGAAAGCAGAAACTTGTGAGGGCTCACTTGAAGGTTTTCCTAAGGGAAGCCACAAAGTCATTTGGAGGAGAATTTTGCTTGAGCACATTTTCAGTTTTCAGAAATTGGGACATTTCTGAAAACTAAATTGGACTTCTCCACGTGCTGAAATTGCCATCGGACCAGTCTCAGTATCTATGAGACCCTTTAGTACTTCTGGACTCTATGTTCTCCTTTATTAAGTGAATTAATGGGAAAGTATTTCCCTTTGAAAGGATGTGGGGAGTTACTGTTATGCTTTCAGCTTTGAGTGAGCTAACGAATGTGTTCATAATAATAAGTATGTAGAGAAGGTTTGAACCATGTGTAAATAATCATCTGGATAGCTTTATAGGTTTGGTTTTCTTGTTGATTTGGGGGTTTTCTTGTGGGAATTATCTGGGGTTTTGGAGGGGATTTTTTGTTGTTATTTATTTGGGGTTTTTTGGAGGTTTTTTTTTCTAATGGGAAAGTAAAACAAGCCCTTTAACAAAACAGTATGCCTGTCACCACCCCAATCACATTTATTTGTCAGCATGTCAAGGGAAGTCTTTAAATACATATAGGCAGATTCTGTCTTTCAGATAAGAATTCAAGCACTTAAAGATAAGCACATGTTTGGAGGCAAATAAATTTGAGTCTGAGCCCATGCTGCAAAACCGTATTTGTGCTTGATACATTTTAAAATGCAATTCATTCTTCAATGCATTTAGTAAATAGCTCATGTTAACAGACACGACTTGTCAAGATACCTGTCTCTTCTAAAACTCACCCATTTTGTGAGCATGTTTTCATTTCTTTAGTAACACTCCTCATCTTTGTTTTCTTCAACAATATAGTGTTATCTAAGGATCTGATTCTTCTCCTATTAAACAAGAAATTTCCTGTCAGCTTTTCTAAAGAAAGCAGATTCAAGATATAGTAAGCAAACCCCCTGTGTTTATTCCTTGCTGAAGAAATAGTCTGGAAATATACTAATAGAAAAAGACATAATAAAATTGCATGCTATGTCTATGACTGTGGTAAACTATCCAATTGATTCCTGTGTTCATCACTAACAGCTTTATGGAATTCTATTGTAGCATTTACCTTGCTATTTTTCTATCTCAAAGTCACAAAAGTAGTTTGTTACATCTGTTATTACTTAGCAAGGCTTTTTCGAGAAGAGATAGAAATGTAAATACATGGGATGTTTAGATTTTTTTCTCCTTTAGAGAAGATTAAAGCCTTAAAGGCAAAATCCTGTAACAGTTTCAGCATGGAAAAATCTTGATAACAGTATATATGCTTCTATTGTAGAGGCCCAAAACAGAATTTGGGAATAATCCTTTGATACTTAATTCAATGCATAATGATCTCGTTACCCCATCTTGAATCCTGGGGAGTCCTGGTTGGTTTTCCTGCCCCTTCTCACTTTCCAACATAACTTTAAGCAAGTTACCTCTCCTGCCTCAATATCCTTTCTCCAAGTAGACATTCTATAGTGCTAAAATAAGTACTCTTTTTCGGTACATACATACTGATGTATAGTGGTCAGGTTTAAATATGATACAAAAGCTCTTCATTTTAATCTTCAGCAATAAAACATCAGTACAGTCATCATTCATTTTCATTTGTTGTTCAGTTGGGCTCTGTGGAATTATTAAGGGTTGATGTTAAGCCAGCTGTTTTTTCTTGATACTGGTTGTAGTTGCAAATGACAGCAACATGAAGACACCCAATGCTGCCTAGGGTGAAAAGCCCGTTGAGAGGGAAGTGCCATGGAGGTGTCAGTGTTCGGTTGCAGGGAGTTACCTGGCAGCTACGCCAGTTGCTGCGTTACTATTGTACATGGACTGCAGTTTGGCTTCAATGGGGCAGTACCCATGTGTCTAAAACACGTGGTTATTTTTTTTTCCTTCCCCAAACATTGTCACTCTTCAATACAAGTCCCCTCCAGATTAAAGGAAGTGCCCAGGGTGCTCCCTTTTAGAAGTCAGCACTGTGAGTAATAACAAATACTGTAAAACCTCTTTATACATGTAATTTCTCCCTCTTTTTCTGCCATATTTTTTCCAATCTTTTGTGTTTATTGTCAGAATTCTGTTCAGTACTGACAGCATAAAGGGTAAGAAATGGAAAAGGCACATTTTGATATGCAGGATATTTCTGTTTGTTGCAGTTAGTGCTCCACACTGAACCCTTCTTGTTTATGCTGAAACCATTTTAGTATGAAACAGGACCTGACGTGGTTGAGCTTTGGTTATTTGGCGTACAGGGTATTTTTCCTCTAATCATGCCCTCCTTGAGGGTTGCTGAGCATGATGTGTCAATTTCTTTTAAGTTATGACTTATAATTCATGCTTAGCAGATACTATACACAATTAAGTGTTAAATCTAGTAACAGACAGTTCATTTAAACATCCATTTTGCAAGTATTTATGAATTTTGTGCAATACTACATGCCAGATACTTCTGACTTTTATAACACTTCCCTAAGAGCTTGGAGTTAAGCCTGGAAGTCTTTTCAGCCTCTGAAATTGTAGGCAATATTGTTTGTATGTATGTACAAGTCTATAAAAGCAATTATGTGCTATTGTTTCCCAAATAACTCAGTTACTCTTGCTTGCAATGAAAAGAAGTAGTGGCATTACTGAGTACAGTTTTGAGACAAAATTATTTCTAAATTTGCCAGTTCTCAAGTACCATCATGTAAAGCTAAGCTCAGTGTGCTGCGTTGACTCTGTTCTCCATGAACACTTGGAAATTATCATGAAAGTTAAATAAGTGCATTTAAAATGGATAAGCTGAATAATATAAAGGGCTGAAGCACTCAAAATCAAAATAGGGAACAGAATGTGTGTTACATAAAGAAACAGCTTTTTTTGAGGAAATGATAACCTTCTGTGATGAGTAGAACTACTGAGAGAAGAAATTGTTTAGATTGGAACTTGCTTATAGACTGACTACAACAAATCCACTTAATTTTAATTTGAGCTCCTCTGCTAAGAATAGAAATGCCACACACAGTATGTAGTATCCTGGTGGTATTTTCTAGAATCTATTATATGCCACTGTAAGACCTTTTCTTTTTAAAACATATATAAAAGGCCAGTTTTCTTTGGGATGCTCTCACTTTCTAAAGTATGTCTTTAAAACTCTAGTTGGCTGTATCACACTTTGGGATTTTCCCAGGTATTCCTTGTTGTCTGATAGCATTTACTCATCTTTGCTTGCAAACAATGAGAGAAGTTTGGGGAGAGCATTGTAGCTCTCTTTCTAAGTAGACGTCTTCAGAAAGTTAAATGAATGTCTTTAGTGTGGCTGTTCAGTATGAGATAAATGGATTTTAAATTAAACATAAGACTATTGTCCGTGCTACTAGAAATGAGTCGTTCACAACCATGGGAATGAGCCAGCACAGATGTGATCATCCTCTTCTGAGTCACCTGGGAAAGTTACTGCCTGGTTTTGTGCCTGTGGTCCACAACAGCCATGTGAATTGTGCAAGATGTAGCAGTGGTTTGCTTGAGGTCTGTGGAAAAGCTTTGTTTACGTGTTTTTGTTGGGAAACAGTGAACAAGCTGGCTGAACTGAATGTAAACTAAGTGTAAAGCTCCTGGGTGAGTCTGTTTCTCTTGTGACTTGGTCTGCTTTGATGAAAGGCTGGTGTCCAGTCATCCGATGTCCAGTCATGCACTGTAATGCCAGATGCTTCTCCAGCCACCCCCAAGTAAGTCCTGCTGCAGACTGACGAGGTGGGGACTGAGTGCGGGCTGTAATAAGAGGTGAGGTGGAAGCAGAGTCATTGCTGGGCAGTCACCACTCATGGAGTTCATCTGTGCAGGTGGACATTAATGCAGGATGCGGTGCATGAGTTTGGCCAAGTTCTAGTCTTTAGTGATAAACGTGGAACAGCAGACTGACAGGAGAGACAGTTCTGGGGCAACTGGCTAACAGACCTCCAATGTTATCTAAGGCAGACCAAGAAAACTACATTTCCTTCAGCTGTTGGAGCATCCTTCTCACACACAGAGGTGCTATTTGGATGGAAATGATATCAATAATGGAGGCCTGCCATTTAATCGGGTAATTCCAAATGTATTGCTTATATCTGCTTTCAAATCAGTGTTTTCAAGTCAATTTCTGAAAAAAAAACCCAAAAAAACAACAACCCCCCCCGAAAAAACAAAACCAAAACCCAAACCCAAAGTTTTGGGGTTTTTAACTTTAAATATTGTAAGTGGAAAATCTAATTTCTTTAAAATTGTTAATTATAGAACTGCAAGTAATATAGTAAAATTACTTTTAAGACTTTGTTGACCTAAAAAAAAAATTAGGGTCATGCTATTGTGTTTTTCTGGCCAAAACAAGAACAGGATTTTTACCTGCACTGTAAAATCACAGGTACTTTATCTGTGAAGAATTACACTTAAGACAAAAAAAGGAGAAAAGTGATATTGTGGTCTGATTCTCATATCAAGTGTGAACTCTGCACTGTTGGAGCAGCTTGTTCATTTCAGATAACTTTTTGAGAACCTTTCTCAGGAGAGTGGGATTTTAATTTCTCACATCCAGGCTTCATACTTTAGCAAATTCTACAATCTGGATGACAACCAAAAGAACAGTTCTGCATTGATGTAGAATTATTTCTTATAATAATAACTTTCAGAATATTTCCAGAGCTTTATAAAGTCAATCATTCAGAAGCTGGAAAGCTGGAAATAGGGGTCTTTGGTAGGATTTCTAACTACTTGTTATATATTCTTTGTGGAAAACAGTCTTTGGAAGAGCTGTGGTATTCATTAAACATCAGAGTTTTTCTTAATGCATAAAGATAAACATAATTGACAACAGAAAAATAAATATAATTGATAAGTATTTGGTACATTTTATATCTTTCTTAAAGGGGGACCTAGCTTTGTGTGTAAGCCTATGTTTATTTACCGACAGCTCACTTAGAATGGAAAAGCAATGCTATTCTTGCTAATGTCATGGGTTCAAGCCCTTGCTGTTGGTGAAAGAAACTGATCTCGATTAATGGGTCTGTGCCCTGTATTTTCTCAGGATATCAATTCACTGGCTTAATTGAAGACCCTTTTCTAGGAATTCCTAAATCAATACCTTTTAATTTTACAAGCCTCAAAAATAGAGTTTATTTCAGTGTTTGTAAAAGAATCTGGGGGTGCTATAGATTTGAGTTATTCTCAGCCTTTTAATTTTCTTTGTATTATTGTTAAATACTGTGCTGTTGCTTGAAGAACTTGTTCATGTACAGAAAACCTTGCAACAGACCAAAGTTGGCATCTTCAGGCCATCATAATGATTCAGTGTAACTGAAATTCAGAGAATGACAAGTATTAAATACATATCAAAGTGTTACATGCACTGAAGTAGTGAGTGCATAGATTCAGTTGACAGCAAATGACTGAATGTGGTCTCCTCCAGATCTGATAGTCTGTTTTGCAGACACACAAGTGGCTCAAGGAATGCTTGTAAAATCTGTCTCTCATTAACAGCAGTGTACAGTTCTTCATTGCTAACTCATTCTCAGCTTTTGCTAAGTGCATACAGAATACTATGGAGGTGTTAGTGATCCTTTCCAAAATAAGGCCTTGTGGAAAAATGACCCAGTGTGCTCTGGAGAATTTTTTCCAAACATTTTCATTCTGTGACACATCAACTTCATTTTTTACTTTCTCTACCATTAAATCTCATATACAATTGAATGGGAATTGGTTAAGAAGAGCAGCTTGCTTCCCTTCAACATTTTGCTGAAAGTGTATTAGTATCAAAGTGGATTATTAGAGCCTGAAGCTCAGATCTTAATCAGAAATTCTACAAAGTAAGCAGTTCTGGAAGGAATTTTTGTTCTGCCTGATAATATGTATTTGTACTCAGCTTTCTTACACTTGCTGAGTGTGTGGGGGCCAGGAGTCATAGGGATTTTTTGGTGGGGTTTTTTTCCCCCCTGAAGATCAAATGAGATGCAAGTATAAGCTGTTTGGAGAATCCAATTGTAATTACTGTTAAAGAGGTTGTCAGTGTGCTTGGTAGTGATATAGCACAGAAGACATTCCCAGCTTAGAATGAATTTACAGATAAAGGTTTAGAACAAATAGAAGTTCTGTACATGGCAATGAAACCCCTTGCACTTTAGTAATTGATGCTAAAAAAAGAAAACTGACCCACAACTTAGGGAAGTTATCCTATGCACTGCTAGGTAGAGACAATTCTCTTTATTTTTGAACAGTATCTACTATGTATTGCATTTGAGTTTTCCCATATTTGTGTCTGATACAGCCAGTGCTTACTGGGTTTTTTTCCTCTGTTTCAGCACCCAAAGACAATGAAGAACGTGTGTTCCGGGAACGTATGCGCCCCAGAAAACGGCAGGGTGCTGTGCGACGTAGAGTACATCAGGTTAATGGACACAAGTTTATGGCCACTTATCTTAGACAACCAACATACTGTTCACACTGCAGAGATTTTATATGGTATGAAGCAATTTTGCTTTCTTTGCAACTTTGAATTGAGGAGTTAACATATCTCCTGTTTTGTTAAATTATAAATGGCATAGAGTAGCAGTTCTTTTCCTCTTCATTTTAATATTAAGCTGTCATAAATTCGGCAGATGATAATAGGACTGTTAAACTTCCATCATCAATGTTAGAATTTGTTGTGTTTGTGTGGTTTTTTTATTCTCTGAGCCACAAAGTTCAATGTTTTCCTGACTGATACACACTATGAATTCTGTCTAGACAGCCAGTCTAGTGTTCTGTAGATGCCTAAATGTTAGACCTAATATTAGACCTTTATATTTTGTCAAGATGACTGAGTTCTTCATTAGGTACTAAAATATCACCATCATCCTCCTAAGAAATGCCAAGCACCTGTACATCCTGCTGAAGTTAATGGAAGGTGGGAATATTAGACTTCTAATGATCCAGGGTTTGGAGTACTCAGTGTACAGGGTCTGTATTATTACAATGTATGTCAAGAACTCCCTTTTAGAAATTATTTACATTAGCTTTGAGTACTTGTAATTTTCAAATTGGGAAAGGTGGTGGAAACATTCAGTTTTTAATTATTTTTCAACAGCACTATGGATGTTTTCCAAAGTTACCTAGAGATACTGAATTCTGCCTTAATACACATATGATCTGATGTGACCTATAATTAATATTTCTTAAGGCTGTGTAATGAATTAGTCTTTCTTAATGTGGAACAATGTGAACTGTACATGAACTGAGGTACATTGCTCTAAGAAATACGTGCAGGTTAATCTTTACATTAACTAAAATGATCCCAAGCAACAAAATTAGCAATTTTGCAGAAGTGTAATCTATTCTCTCTATTTAGAAGCCTGCTTGATGATTGCTTTATCAGCTTGTGGCTTCCCTCTCCATGTACCCTTTGGCTTCACCTATTTTATTACAGTAAATGTGTCTTTACTTCTAGCTCCATTTATGGCCTGTCGTTCTACCTGTTTCCTCTTGACAGCTGAAATGTAGTTCCTACATAGAACTGCTTTCAGTTTAGGCATGCATCATCAGATTATTGTTTATAAGAAGCTATTCTTTTAAACTTGTGCATGTCCAATAAAGAGAGAAAAAATATTTTTCATTATTAAAAGTATGTATTCTTCATTTTCTCAAACACTGTTTTATTTTCAGGGGTGTAATAGGAAAACAGGGATACCAATGTCAAGGTAAGAGAAAATCTACAGGGGGACAGTTTGAATATATGTATTGTATTATAATGTGTAAGTAAGAAGATATTTTCGTCAAGCATCATATAGGTACAGTGCCAAAAATTTAGCACAAGATGATCATAAGAAGTTTGTCTCACCAGAGACACAATCTTTCTAGCAAGGCACAGTAAGATTTTTCAAAACTGTTGGACTTAGATATTATTTATGAGGTAGGAACATAGTTAACATCACTGAACAGCAGATCCTAGGTATCTCTTAATGCACATCCAACTAGGGGGGCATATCTGAAGATGTTGGCTTCTTCATTTTTCGCTTTGTGCATTTTAAAATTATGAATTTTTTATTCTGCCTAAGATTCTTTGTTTAAAAATGCCAGGTAATTGCAAAGACTGTAATTAAATAGATGTGATAATTATAGAGGTCACCATTTGAGAAGGTTATAGCAAAGACTGCAGAAGTGTTTAATTTTCAACTCCATTTTTCAACTCTATTTCTTGTACCCTTGATTTTTTGGGATGATGTTTTTCTAGTTAATTCTCATCTAATGAGTAGAAATAATCAAGTTAGTGATGATTTTTCAGTTACGAAAGACTTAATGAAATCTCATTGTAAATAAATAAATGCAAATAATGATTTTACATGCTATAATAAGAATTACTGTATTACACATACAGCAGATGTTCCTTGAGTTCTGACCTTTTTTTTTCTTCTTACAACAATGACCAAAGCTAGAAGAAAAAGGAATTCATTATTTCACTCTGTAGGATTTTTCTTCACTTAATGACCTTGAATCCTGCAGTATGATAGACCTTGTAATTGCTATCTTATCTGTCATATCTGCAAATGTTGTTCATTAAGTAATCAGTATGAATATTGACAAAGCATTTTTGCCTCCTGAAACCTTTTACAGTTATCAACTTATGATAATGTGTTACCAAAAGAATGTTTGACTTCATTTTCTTCTGTTGTCTTTTACAATAAGTAATCTTTATGTCTCTTTTCCTCTGGAAGCTCTACAGACAGGAATTGTTTTTGTCATGTATAATACAGAGATCATGGACTTTAAGAAAGAAATCAAATATGTACAAAATGAGAAAAATTGTGGTTAATATTTCAGATGGTAATTTGTAGTTTTACATACTGAGATTTTGGCAGATATGCTTTAGTTCTTTTAAAATTCTTTGGTCTCTTCAAAGTCTCTTTCTTCTGCTTTTGTAAGCCAGACTTACTTCATGGAACTCATCAAGTCATCAGTCACTTGCAGCCTTTCAAGGCCCAGCATTTCTAGTCTTCTGAGCTCAGTCTTTTCCTTTCAAATCAATTTTTATGAAAACTCAATTCTTTCATCTGTTTTTCGTTTATAGTTTGCACTTGTGTAGTCCATAAGAGATGCCATGAACTTATAATAACGAAGTGTGCTGGCTTAAAAAAACAGGAAACTCACGATGAGGTAAATGTTTATAAAATACATTTTCTAGATAAAACTCTGTCTTTCATCAGTTAAAAATAGTGTCATCTCCTCTGTTTAATCAATAAATGTTACAGACATTTTTGTGCCCTTCTGGTCATCTTTTAGTATAGCATTTACTTTAAAATGACAGATTGCCATAACAGTTTCATTTGCATGGGAATTATTGTACAGCAGTTTATTTCTTATTAGTAAACTTATTGTAGTATCTGAATGCTTAAAGACTTAGTGGGCTCTTTGCACTCCTTTACATTTTTAGCATTCTCCATTTCAGAGTTAATCCAAGTTTTGGCATTTTAATTCAAAAGAAGCAGGCTGGGACCCTTTGTCCTTAACTGCATTTTGTGTGGCTGAGTCATTAGCACCTGATAGAATAAGCAGTATGCTTGGGTATCTTACATCAACATAAAAGACTGCCCAGAATATGCTTGCAAAGAATCACCTCAACAAAGACTGTGTCCAAACAGTAAAAATGTAGAGAAAAAGCCATCTGAGTGTTGAAGAAAACCCGCAGATATTGTAAAGATGGTAGTGATAACACGAGGTACTACGTAGCTAACAGGTTTTCCACCATAATTACTCCCTACCTCTAGCAAGCTTTTGGATATTAATGGAATTAACACAATATGTGTTTTGTTATCATGCATTTAAATAAATGGAGACATCACCTGAAAATTAAATTAGCTATCTTCAGAACCATCCTGTCAGGAAGGTAAGTATATCTGCCAACAACATATTCAGCTCTGAATCAGAATTGGAAACGAAGCAATGCTTTCACTTAGGTTAAAGGTCTCTCTTGGCTAAGATGGTCTTTCTAGGCTTAGTTAGGAAATTAATGTCAATTTCTGTGGACAGTCATACACCAGGGAGCAGTGTGGCTGCTGAAATGTTCAGCTCCCTTAGATTCCTCAGCTTTGGGGTATAACTTTGTGGCTGGGTTGGGGAGATGAGTGGGGTTTATGTTTTTTTAAGTAGTTGTAGCCCTCGGCTGCAACCAGTGAATGCTTTTCATCTTATACAGATGGGTTTTGTGTGCATGTGTTAACAGAAAAGCTAATAAATATTCACTGTCCTGTTCTGTTTCATGCAATGGCAAGGACCTACTGTCTTTCATTAGGTGAGGTAGTCTGTAGGTGATCCCAGTTCCTTGGCCATACAGAAAAAACACATTTCTTAGTTTTATTTCGTAAACCCCATTATTTACATGCTAAGAAAACCTAGTTTTAAATTGCACATCAGAGTTGTATGTAATGGTTTAAAGCCATTCTTTCAACTTTGACATGAATTTGACTGAGATGCTAACTGATCTCATTCTTCCTGTTGTGCAGTTGTCTGCCATTTTTTGTACTGGAACCATTCTTCAATACCTGATTCACACCCAGTATTTTATGTTCAAAACTTGATCACGTGCATAGGATCATTAACGGACTGTGTTTGGCTAGTGCTGTTCTTGCGTAGCACTCGCAGGAAGATACAAAATCTTGTGTGGATTTATATTCCCAGGCTCCAGACTGGTGGAGACTTGCATGCTTTGCTGATACAATGCTCTCATTGTTTAGAAGGGGTACTAGATCACTGGAGAGAAGCCAGCAGTAATAGGAAGGGGAAAGAAAAACACTGAAATAAATCTTCTGCCTTGCGGTGGCCACTATAAAAACTTATCAGTTATGTCTTTTAATTAACAAGTAATCATATCTTGGAATCCCTGAATGCAGCGATTTATCATTGTCATAATCTAAAGAAGAGTGGGATATGAAAAGATAAAGAGGTTGTGATATATTTCTCTTTCTCGGTCCTGTATTAGTTTGGCCTGCTCCTCCTCAAACAATTGGGAGTGACTTCCTTGCCTTCCACATAAAGAGATCTTTCCTGATAGCTATGTATTTGTTGTTCCCAGAAGTACTAGGAAGTAGACTTTAGTCTTTATCTCTTGGACAGCAGCGGCCCTTCCTCCTCCTTTCCCCAAATAAAGTATGAGAAAATAAAGTATGAGAAGACCTCTCGAGCAAGAGTATATCTAACACAAAGATCATCATCTGCACATAGACCTATTTCATCTTGTTTGAATTCTGTTTGGTTTCAAGACATAACAAAGCATACACTGATTATAAAGAAATTAGTGTGAAATATGCTGTGCTCTCCTTTCCCAGCAGGTGGGATCCCAGCGTTTCAGTGTCAACATGCCTCACAAGTTCAGCATTCACAATTACAAAGTGCCCACCTTCTGTGACCACTGTGGTTCGTTGCTCTGGGGTCTTTTGAGACAAGGTTTACAATGCAAAGGTAAGGACTACCACATCAGAGCTTTTTTTTTTCTTGGGGAGTTACTTAGAGAGACTTCAAATTATTCTGTCTTTTCCAGCATGTACACAAGTGAATAGGAAGTAAGTAGCAGATTGCTGTAAGGTTTGCCATAAAGGTTAGAAAATGGTCCTTTATGCTGTCTGCAACACCAGTCAATAACAGGTGCAGAGGGCAGAGGTGTAGAAACACGTTGCACCCACTGTGGTGTAGAAACACGTTGCACCCACTGCAGTGTAGGTTTATTGCCACATAGGAAATTAATAGATGACAGAAAATTAGTAGCATGAGAATTTATATCCCTTCAGCTTATATGGCTGTTGTCCTTTTGTATTTGTGGTGATGGTTTTTAAACTTTTTAAACATCATTATGCCAGTTACTTTTCCCTTTAATACCACCTTCAAAAATTACTATTATGTGTTGGCTAGGCTAGGCAGAACCAGTCCATATCCAGAAGATGAGGTATTCTGATATCTAGCCAACTCATTCTTTGTGATGGTCTGCCTCTGCTCCAGAAAATAAAGAATTCATTATGTTCTGCAGCTTAAAGACTGTATATTATGTACAGTAACTGTATGTGAAGTTACTGCTGGAATATGCATTCATGTCATTTTAGCTGACTAACAGAAATCAGTGATCCCATATCTCCTTGTTTCAAGCAGATCTGTATATTCTAAATGGGGGAGAAAACAGTACAAACACTTGCAAAAGAAAGCAATATTTTATAAATAGTGAATAAAATACTTCAATTAGTGGACTGAGAGGAATGATCTCATTGAGTTTGTCAGATTCTTAGAACATAGTACTTAGTGGAATTAGAAGCATTTTGATTTTGCTACACGTTTATGAATAGGTAGGTCCATCTTCATATACACAAGAATCATGTTATTTGCACTTCTCAACTGCAGAAATGTGGAGTCACACACATATGTATAAACGTGTAATCTATGGACTATATCCTTTGCAGTATTAAAGGTGAGACATAACTGTAGGTGAAGGTCAGACCTAATGTTTCATGTCACAAATTGCTGAGCAGCAGAGAAAAGATTTTTTTCATAGCAAAGTGATACACAGTGAGAGTGTTCTGAAGTTCAAACCTTTCCTTGTGATTCTAGCTAGTGAGCAGTGATAAAATGTTAGGCTTTAAATACTGTTACTTTAATACTGTTGAAGATTTTGTTCAAATGTTATCTTAATTATGGTGGAGATATGCTCAGAGAAGATTTTTCAATTAAACCTGATTACTTTTTCCTTTTTGATTTTTTCATCAGAGCTATAGTATCTCTCCACTTAATCTGTGCATATATTACTTCACTTTCGTATTATCTCTTGAGTACCATAGCAGTTCATTGACTCTTAATTGTAGAAATTATTTTCACATATGCTATTTCACATATGTATGCAAATTATTTCACATATCTATGCAAAATAACATTACTGTATAGCAGATGCATAGAAACAATAGTTCAGAGAGCCTATGTGCTCTCCTCATGATCTTAAAATTAGTGCCAATAAACGTGCAGTATTGTCCGCATGAAATCTAGAACTCGCCTGAGCTGGAAATGTCATCTCTCCGTGCTTTGTTTTCTATCTTCACAAGTGCTGACCTGTGCTCCCTTCTTCAGAGATGTGCTTACTTGCCCAGTGTGGTTATTAACACCATGAAAAGTGTATCCCAGAGGTTTATTCTTCTTCTGTATTTCCACTGCTTATTCCTGTGCATTTTTTGCAAAATATCTTCATGAAGTTGGACTGTACAAAATTTTCCTGCTTGCTGTATTTCAAGCAGTTCCATCCCTCAGTGTCCACTGGTATAGATCTTAGGTCAAACACTTGCCACTGACCTTTCTCACTGAATTGAAGATACCATGTGTAGCAATTTCATTTTGCTATTCTTGTAAGATGGAACATACTTGAAAAGGAAAGGCACCTGCTTTCTGAAATTACTGCCGTAGGTAAAAGTGCCTGTGCATAGTCCCAGAAGTAAATGTGTTTTGTTTCTGTAGGGTTTATGCTGTGAAAGCATCACTGATGCACGATATAATGAAATGCAGCTTTATAAATATGTACTTTCTTGATTATTTTTTCTCTAAAAAGTAATAAAGTGAGGAATTTGAGCAATTGGATGTTAATGTAGTATTTAATTACAATTGCAGTTTCGCTTTCTTTCTGCCTTCCTCCACAAGAGGGCAGTGAAGTCTAAGGTAAAATGACATCTGTGCTTGACATCTTCACTCTGCTATTTTTAATGGAACTATATGCCCCTTACTCCATAATCTGGAAGCAATGTAACCTTTTTTTCCTCTTACTAGTATTCTCGTTTCAGGAGATGGCATTTAGGAGAATGAGCTTAGTGAATTGGGTGCCACCTGAAGTGTCTTAACAGTGCCAAAGACTTTTATTAAAAACACTGTTGGCTTTATGTCTGCCGACATTAGGAGTTAATCTACTTGAGTAAAAACGAGTAAGAAGCATAACACATGGGGGATGAATGTTTACTTTCAGAAGTGGACTTCTAAAATCCAAGCTCTGAAGGACTCCTAATTCAAGTTCTAGATGAGATTTACAGGATTGTTAGGTATTTTCATTTGTTCCTGTGTCTGTTCTAGGTACTGTGTGAAAATATTGTTCTTCATTGGTAGATCCAAAGAAGTCTGGTTTAAATAAGACAAATGCACGCCAAGGTAGTATTTGATTTACTATATTACTTTACATTTCATTGCAGTTTGCAAGATGAATGTACATCGACGCTGTGAAACAAATGTGGCACCAAACTGTGGAGTGGATGCTAGAGGCATAGCTAAAGTTCTTGCAGATCTTGGAGTTACTCCAGATAAGATCACTAATAGTGGGCAGAGGCGGAAAAAGGTAATTTTACTATGCAATGTCACATAGAAAAATGAGCTAAGTATGGCTGTATTGTAACTTTACTAGTTGGTGGGGGTTCAGTTGCACACTCGACTTGTGCAAGAGGTTTTTTTAAGTCGGCACAGAACTAAGACTTTGGCTTTTGATTTATAAGTGCAAGTCATCCATTTTGAATTTTGATATGAAGATTATTTTGACCTGCTAAAAATTTGCAAACCTGGAATCTGTATAGAGTCTAGAAGGATTTCCTCTTTTTAATTTTGAGGAAGGAGATTTGACAGAGAAACAGTGTCTGACACAACAGTTCAGGAAAACATAAATGCCTCTTTGGCTCAGAATTGACATCAGATAATTGATTGATTGAGACACAGCACTACTGCTTTGCGTTGTAAATGCTGATAAGGGAGCAATGTGCTGATCCTCGTGAAGAAGAGCTCTTTGCCAGGTGATAGTTCCAGAGTTATCATCACTATTCTAGGAAAAACTAGGCTGTTCTAGAAATAAAAAGCACAGGTCACCTATAAGTACATCCAAAGCTGATGGAGTTATTCTGGATTGAAAATATGTATACTGACTCAGAATATGCCCACGCTTTCTATTTGCATGGTTGTGACAAAGAGACACATTTCTCTCATTTACAGAAATATGCAATTTTTACCATAATTTCTTAAAACATTAACATTTGGTTCTGTTCTTTTTCCTGGTTATTGTACACATGGGTCCCATGTACACTGTTTTAAAATGTTACAGAAATAAATTCATTCTTACAGGTATAAATTATTTGATCTGGGACTCCTGGGAAAAGATGTTGTTACGATGTTACTGATGAGTTTGTAGTTCTTGCTGATACTTATAATTAAATGGATAGACTTCTACACAGACTCATAGCAGCTATTCAAAACTTTCGCATTTGCTGGGTATGCTAATTACACTTATTTAATTTTAAGAACCTATTTTTCTTTAAATTGCCAGGTCTTTCTCTGTTTATATTATGCACCCATTTGATGCGATGCCATCAACCTTACGGTTGAGGTCCTGCCAGAGAGAATCTATAGGGGTAATCTATTTCTGTAACATCTTCAGTTTCCTTCATACTTGTATTTGTGAATTAAAGTTGTTAAATTAAGTTTTCTCTTGGCATGGGAGAATCTCATACCTGAGTACCCCCTTTGGAATTGTTCTTAGCTAATTGCAGGTGCAGAGACTCAACAACCAGTTCCTGGAAGCGCGTCATCAGAAGAAGATAGGTCAAAGTCAGCGCCAACTTCTCCATGTGATCAAGGTTGAATATCTCTTTTTAGCTCCTAATTTATATATATTGTCACTTAACTTCTTTATAAGGAGTAAAAAAGCTATGAGCAACAGCCTCAGTAGAACCAAATCAACAAATTAGTTACCACTTAGCACTTACAGTTATGAATGGCAAAAACTGTTTAAAAGGGACTGCTTTTTCCTTTCATTTGAATCTGTGAAATTAAAGGGGTTTTAAAGGGAAAACTGTAAAACAGTCATCTTAAAATACTGTGATATTTACTAGATGAGTCCTTGCCTAACCAAATATCTTTATGTAAGGAGTTTATGTATTCTATTGTAAGAGTGAGAACGTTTTAAATAGTACCACAACACTTGAGAGAGCCTTTATTTATCTAAAATCCTCAATCTATTGATAAGATTTTGAGGTAAAGTTGCCTTCTTGCAATTCCATGTTGAAGATCTGTGATAAAAAAACCTTCCATCCATTTAGGCTATTCTAGCATATGTTGTCTCTAAAGGCTTTGTAAAACTATGCTTCCTTTCAGTGAATTTTTTCATGCATAGATTTGAAGACAGATACTTTAATCATCACTGATATGACCTGATTTCATTGAGCTGTACAGCCCTGATTGACAGAATGTGTATGTCAGCAGCACTTTTTGAATCTGATCTGATTGTTGGTTTTAAAAATCAGAAGTCTATGAGCTATCTTATGTACCATCACATGTGTAAACTGATGAATGAAAAATATTTACCTCAAGATGGATACCTTTGTGTCAAATTCTTTGAAATTGTTTTCAGTTGAGAAGTTTTTCAGCCTTATTTTTAGGGAAGACACTTCCAAAGCTCCATGGTAATAAGTACTGTTAAACTTTGAGGCCAGAACTCATTGAAATTTGTCAACCTTTTGATTTCAGAGGCAGTAGTCCAGTAAAGTTGTTGCTTCCAAGGCCATCAGGCAAGAGCTTGAGGCAGATCCTGAGGTCTGTTAGTTACCAGGACTAAATTGAGTATTTAACACTGAGAAACCTTCAGAACTGTTTAGCAGATCTACACAATTGCTGCTTGAAATGGCACTAGGAAGTGGTCAGATCCTTTATTGGCAGGCGTCTGATAACAGCTGGATCTGAGTAAGATGCTCCATTCTGTTTGACTTCAAGGACTGTGGTGCCCAACTATCCTTTGAACTTTTGGAGACACAACTCTAAAATATCTAAAATACTTAAGCAGGAAGATGAGTAAGTGCTGCAGGAAGATAGGGGTATTCAAAACAAAGTACTTCTCTGTGGTACAGGAAAACCCAAGAGCACTAAAACAACTATTTGGCTACTATTCTGCCTTATCTTTCAAGTTTGGGATATGTCATCCTCTTTACTTCATTTTAAAAGGCCACCCTTCCTGTTAGAACAGGGGTTTGGCTGATTACTGTAAGGTGGAGAAGCAGTTTGCTGAATATATACCCTTAACCACAGATTGGTGTACACAGCATTTGTGAATGATGAATATTCCTTCCCAATCTGATACAGACAGACACAGGCTGTTTTCTTGATGGTTAGTTAAAACAAACACTTTATTCTCACATTTCCACAGAAATCAAAGAGCTGGAAAACAACATTAGGAAAGCATTATCATTTGACAATCGGGGAGAGGAACACAGAGGAGCAGCTACATCATCAACAGACAACCAACTTAACCAACCTGGGGAGAATGGTGAAAATGGGGAGGTCAAACAGGCCCAGACCAAGCGAATAGGCCTTGAAGAGTTCAACTTCATCAAAGTATTAGGGAAAGGCAGCTTTGGCAAGGTCAGTAGCTTGGGGTTTGTTTGTTTATTTTGTTGGGATTTTTTCTTTGTGGTGTATAGGGTTTTTTTTACTGTACTGCTTTGAAAGTATTCACAATGACATTCAGAAAGTGCTTCCACCCTAGGATTTTCCTTTTACCTGTTGGGTATAAGCAGCTTATACCGCACAGATCAGGAATATCAGCCCCCTGATTAACTGGCATTTTCTGTGGTTCAGCTCACTCTATTAACTAGTGTCAAGCCTTTTGAAACAAAATGTCAACGTTTCGCTATTTCAGGAGATTGGTAACGACGACATATATACTGTTCAACAAGATAATTAGTTACGGTCAAGCAGGAAAAATCAGCTCAGGAATAATGCTGTGGAGTTCTGAGTTCATTCTCTTTCTAGATGATACCCAGTTCAAGTTTACTTATTTCTTCGAACAGTTTGTGTGCTTGTTTTTCCTCAGTGGGTGTGTTCAGTGCTGGAGGAACTCAAGCATTTCCACTCAGATACAATGAGTGCAAGAGGCTTAGACAGCTGCCCAAAATACCACGTACACAGCAAAGATGAAACTCACCAGCTACCTTCCTGCAGTAGGGATTTGATGAGAGTGGAAGGGGCATTTCTGTATTTACAGGGCTTATAGATTTTCTTTTCACATGGCTGTGAACTGTGAAGTAAAAGAGGAGAACTGAAATATGAATCTGTTTCACAAGTACACTCTTCCTTCCTTCATATACGGGAACTGCAGATGCACAGGGTTGAAGGGCTGAAGCAGTTCTTTTGTTTCCCTGTTTTTAATCCTTTCTCTGCAGATTACACTGGCTCCAAGCCAGAACTGACCTTAACAGAGTATAGGACTTGAACCTTAAACAATAATAGTAGTAAAAATCAACAACTTGAGAGCAGACAGAATGCTGCGTAGGATTGTATAGTAAGTTCGTCACTCAAATCTCACTACCGAAAGTGGGAGATAAAAGTGGGAAATAAATTCCTGTCTGTATCAACTTCCTCCCTTTTTGAGTTTTTGAGATCTTACTAATAGGTACTTGTTAATATATTGAATGAGGGGATAAAAACTTTTTCTCTTCTGCGTTCTTAGCTAACAAGCAGAATAGATACCATCTGTTTCAAATTTAACGAATACCAGAGGTATATTTCTCTAAAATTACATTACTTCACTTTTAATTTTATAAACTTACAACTTAATTCAGGCAAGTATGTATCTATATTTCCAGTGCAGTCAAACTAATACACAACACATTTCATGGTATTTGTTGTTCATATGTAAGCAGAATTTCTGTTTGGTTTAGGTAATGTTAGCTGAGCTAAAAGGAAAAGATGAAGTATATGCAGTGAAAGTCTTGAAGAAAGACGTCATACTTCAGGATGATGATGTAGACTGTACAATGACAGAAAAGAGAATTCTGGCATTAGCACGGAAACATCCGTACCTGACACAACTGTACTGCTGCTTCCAGACGAAGGTAAGCTGCATGAACTCTTTGCCAGTTTATTCCAAAGGAACAATATTTGCTATTTACAGAATAAAAGGTAGCAATGTAAAAAGTCCAGCGTTATTTAAAAAAATATTTCTGAGACATTTTTGACATTTCAGTAGCATTGAACAGGAGTACTGGCTGCCGTTTAATAGCATTACTCTTACCTTCTAAGTACCAGGAGATGGCAGTAAGTGAGTTAAAAAATTAAACCCACCCCCCCTCTCCACCCCATGCATAAACCACAAATGAGGTGCCATTTTCTGGGTTTGTTCTGTTGTTGTATTGTTTGTTGAATTAAGTACAGACATTTTTTAACATCCAGTATTTAGAGTAAAAATTCTAAAACTGTTGGAAATTATATGAGGGCAGGACACTCATCTCTTCAGTTTTCTTGTGCTATGTAGTATGTAAAATGTTCAGACAAGAAAGGAAGTACAAATACTGCTTATCGGATAAGTTCCTATAATGCTAAGGTGCCTGAAGAGCAGATAGAAGGAAAGGGAGAGAGAGCTGATAATGAGAGCCTGTTCCCGTGGTGTGTTCTTTGTTGGTGATTTTTCATACAGAATTCCTCTTCATAGCACATATTTTGTATTTGCTTTTTAAATGTAAGTGAACGTTTGGATGATGCAGCTGACTCTGTAGGATTTCTGAATACAGTCAGTCTAAGTGCTTGAAACCAGTAGTGTTCACGTGATATTTCTGGGTTTCATTTCTTAGTCTCTTTTTTCTCTTGCCATTCAACTGAGCTGACAGGTTTTTACCTGATTGTCCAGAAAGCTTTATGGACAAACAACCCTCCCTTCCTCCCGTATGGTGAATCTGTTGTACAGGTAGACTAGCAGTCATATATAATTGTATTTACAGAAGCATGCTTTATTTTTTAAGTGCCTGATAAACTGCTTACTATTTCAGAGCACTAAGGTTTGAACTTTAGCCCACTGAACTAAATATACCATTCTTTTCAACAGGGTGAGGTTTTGACCTGTAGGTGAGAAGTTGAGATGTTAGTATATATGTATATTTTAAATAAAATACCTGAAAAGCAATCAACTTCCTTCAAACTTCGGTTTTGTTTTGTGTTTTTTTTCAGTAAGACACTACATTTGAGTATCTGAGTCAACTTAATGGAAACATTTGGTAGATCAAATAATTAAATTAGCATATCAAACAAAATTAAGAATTACTAATGGTGTGTATGAGTGTATGTGTGTGCATGTGTAAATATGTACATATTCACATGTTTTAACCAGAACTGTGTATGGCAAAAATGAGCAGTCACAATAATTGTGTGTGTAGAATTACAGAAAAGCTGTAAAGATCTTCCAGCAAAGTTGTCAGGGAAGATAAATAGGGCAGTAGGAAAGCCATAGGAAAATGGCAAGTAGGATCAAGATTATGGTGTTTTCAAGTATGCAAATAACAAATGTTAAATATGTTTATACAGTTCTTAAAATAATGAAGACTCATTAGTATTTTATGTACTTTGAAGCTGACACAAAAAAGTGGCCCAGGAAGGTGTGTGTACAATTTATGTCTACAAAGGATGCTTCATGTGTTCAGATTTTCATTTCATTTGAATATATGTGTGAACATACTCTTTAAATGCTTTAACATATTTTTTATTCTATAACTGGAATTGAGCATTTTACTTCAGATAAGTGATAAAATGTGAAAGTGATAAAGTAAGTGATAAAAAGATTGTATGGGGTGAGGGATAAACTCTGTGAACAGAGAGGGACCTTTAGGACTAAGGCAGACTGAACTCACTGAAGTGTAGATAAATGTATCAGCAAACTGATGTGAATCATGTGGCAGAACATCAGTAAAGATCAGGGCTACATTAAGTGAATTATGACAGAAGGTTCTCCTGCTACTCCTCTGGTTTCCTGGGGATTTCTTTCCTTTTCTGTTTCTCATCTGTTCTCCTCTCTTTTGTGTCATGCTTTCTGCCTTCTTCCCTGCTTTTCAAAGCCACTCATCGAAGAAAGATACTCAGAAGTTTTCTCACCATCTCCTTGCTTCCTAGATCTCTTGACTAGAGGGTATCTATAGTTTGTGGCTTTGCTTGAACTCAGAGGAACTTATAGTTAAATGATTTGTAATTACAAGTCATAGGCTAGTGACTCTCACCAAAAAATGAAAACTACACCTAGTGATACCAAAACAAATTAGAAGTCCAGCACTGAAAAATGGAGGAGGTTTTTTGAGCACAGCCTATGAACTATTTGCAATGAACTCCTAAAGAAACAAAAAATCCAAAACATATGTAAAAATAAATGCAATATATCTGCTACAGTTATAAATTATTTATGAATGACAACAAATGAAAATGTACCAAGTAAATGAGTCACTGAGTGATTTGCTTAGGTTCAGTGAAAAAAACAGGTAGAAGAACTTGTTCGAACAAACATGGTGTATGGTTAAAATAGCTTTACCAAGACAAAAGCTATTGTACTATAGAGCTTAGAATGTATTTAGCAGTAGTGTATAGTTAGTTACGCTGTGATTATATGCTGTGCCACAGCTGCTGGACTTTGCAGAACTGGTCCCTGAAGTGATCATGCTGGAATTAAATTTTGCATTTCTAGTAGAGCGTATTTGTCATATACACCCTGACTTAATGGGGAGATTGACTCAGTATTCATTGTCAAAGCACTCAGAGGTTCACTTTAGGTGATGAAACTGCTTGCTTTGTTCCTCTTCCACAAAAATGGGAATGTAGGAGTTTGACTTTATATCAGTGTTTTCCTTCAGTAAGGTAAAGACACTGCAGGGAAGTTGTTTATATGCTTTTTATAGTAAGTATGCTTCAGTATTGTTTGGGTTTTATAGAGAGCAGACTTTTCGTTAGTATCATTTACTAAATGATAATATCATTATGACAAGAAGTAAGGGATCATATTTAAAATGATCTTGGAATTCAGAAATCATGCCAAATAATGGCTAATAACAGCATTACACTTTATACACTAATGGTTTTTTAGCCCTACATATCTGAATTTACTTTTAGAAATCCCATCTAGCTGCCTTATTTTAAAGGAATATTCTTGGGACTGGTAATTCTCATGTTCCTACTTAATCCAAATGCTAACTTGGATCAAACCATTTTTGTTTAAGTCCATCAAAAAATGAGCTCCCCCCAAAATCAACATTCTGTATTAAAATTATATGTATTAAAATATTATGCTTCAGGGATTGTTTTGCCAAATTCTGCCATGACCTGGAAGTCAAAAGCTGGCTTCTGTTCCAGAGCTTAGGAAAAAGTGTGCAAAGCTGATATATGTTGTTTCTTCTGCAGTAGTTCAAGATACAAGCTCAGCAACCCAGTTCTACACATTAGAGAGAATGTAAAATCTACGGGTAGGACCTCAGCTGATGTGGTTTTACATGTAAGGAGCATGGATATTTTAGTGTAGCATATCTTATAAAACCATGACACAGTTGGATAGTATTTTTCAACACTCCTATACTGTGACAGCATTTCCCTTCTTGTTTTGTCAGAACATGGCCAGTGTTATCTATCAATGCATTCAGACGCTTGAGTTCTGGTTTGCATGTAGTCTGTCAGCTGGGATATAAATGAAGAATACTGCATTCTGTATTTGGCAATCCCATAACAGAACTTGCCCGTGGCCTAGCATAGAGGGTACAGCATTTTTGCAATAACTGAGCTTTGCTTATCATAATCTTTCATTTATTCAGAACTTCTTTGTGTCTGTTATTGGGAAAATTACTTTTTTCAATACTACTACTGTTTACATTCACCTTCATCCTTCCTCCTATCTTCTCTTTCTTTATCTGTGTGCTAGTTCCCTGTGTTTTCAATAAGGAATTTCTTACCTGACAATAACGCTGATGCTACCCAATTCCCCTCTCCAGTGTCCTCTTCACCCCAGCCTCATCCTATGCTTCAGTGATCAACTGTGGAACAGTATCAACATAAGGTTTTATTGATAGTGGTTCTGCCAGGTAGCTGTCAGAGGGGGTTTAAGTAGAGCTATTTTCTATGAAGACATCCTTGTTTTTATGATACCTTGTTCACAGTTGGAAGTTTCAGAACTGTGAAAATAAAGCCATTTTTAATGGAAAGTTGAGATTCTACAAAATAGAAGTATAACAAACCTCACTTTATTCCTCAGACACCCCTGTCAAACTTCTTCATAGTACTTAAAATGTTCTATACCTCTGCCTAGGAGATGCATACACGTATATGTGCATACCTTAGACTTTATAATGAGTTATCTGGATAATCAGAAATCTTTTTTTTTCCATTTTATTAAGACAGTGAAAGCTTTATTCCAATAATTCACTGCTTTTAACATCTAACATTTGCTTTTGTATCCAATTTAATGAAATTAGATAAATTTGGAAATAGTGCTCTCCTGCTCTTTTCAGAGTTCAAGAAAATTGCTTTGTACACAGGCAGAGTAGAGATTACTACCAGAACAGAACAATTCTCCTGTGGAATGGTAGAGTTGCATAACTTTTGAAGGACCCTTAGTCAGCATTATAGCTATTTCTATTTGAGAAAGCAAGTGATTAAGTAAAGGATAAAGATAGCCAGTTACTACAGGTAAATAGTTAGACTTATTCCACACATAAAATCTTACTTATTTTTCCCCTTACAATTATCTGCATGTTAAAAGCCGTGTATCTATTCATAGCATAGCTCCTGAGTTCACCTGCAAGGCCATTCACTTCTTTCCTGTGTTCTGGTGCTGTTGAGTAGAGATTAGCCACATGACACTGGCAAAACTGAAGGACATGTGGGAATAGGCTGTAGTGGCCCTACTACAACAGCACTGATCCCTTAACTGTTATGTTCTACCTAGTGGCTTGCTACTGGTTTATCCTAGATTGTAACTCTTGCAGTTCGGATTCTGTTTCTTTCTGCATGTTTGCACTGTATCTAGCTCACTTTGGATAATGCTAGAAGTTGTAAAGCTGAGATTTAGGAGATTTTATTTCTATTTCAGCTGTCACGATGTTCCTTTGTTATTGTGGCAAATCTCTGAACCTCTTTCTGCTTCAGACCTCTCTGTAAAAGACAAGAGTAATCAGTCTTTCTTCTACTTAAAGCTTGTATTTAAATGTTTCCGAGGAGGATTTGGAAGTCTAGTAATACAACGTTGTTAGAGTGTACAAGGATCAGTATGGAAAGGTGAAGCACTGCAGAAGGTGTAAAATGGAGTTCCATTTTTGAAGTGACCTGCTGTGTTAGTGTAAGAACATGTAAAACAGCTAAAGGAAAGAGAATTATATGCTTATGATGTCTTCACATCATGTTTTCTGAGTTAATGTAAGAAGAATCACTGTAGTATGTGACCAGAACTGTCTTTGGTAATGTAAAAGCAAGTCCTATTTCTGTTATGTGTGTTTGTACAAAAAAGTAAATGTCTTCTGCAATAATAGCTCAGAGGAGTGTCATTTATGATATACAGTGCAAATTAACCTAACTGACTGGCCACTGTTACATTCATCTGGGACTAATTAGAGCTTATAATCCATTTTATCTGGTATTCTTGTGCTTTTGTTGCTAAGCAGCTAAAGCTATTATGCAGATATTGCTATATGGGTGTAATCAGTTTAACACAAGTTTGCATTGCCTTTTATTACTAATTAGTGTCAAATTAGAACTTTTTAGGGCCCAATTCTGTTCGTTATTATCCCTGCTTCAGTGAATTTGTGCATATGTGAGACAAAAGACTAAATTAGCCCCTGTATTTTTAGCTACTTTAGTGCTAAAATATTTGAATCCAATTTAAATATAAAATTACGGGCAAAGGTAGCTCAATGGTAAGTGTTAACTATGGTGAAAAGGTAGAATAAAATGGTAGGTAAGCATAGAGCAATGTTATTTATACTGTTTATATTATAGTACCTTTATATATACATTAATGCATATTTATAGTCAAATTTTAATATTTTAACTATTATTATATGTGCATATACACAGAATATGTGCAATAGTAGCTATTTTTTAATGCCCAGCCAGGTTCTACAGGCATAACAAATTAACTGATTCTACTATCATACCAAATTAAAATTAACTGATATTGACTCATTCTTCGGAGCATTTCCTGAAGCACTTGAAGTTAGAGTGGTATCTGGTGATGTTTCATATAGCATAAAGTCAAGAAGTCATGTAAATAAATGAAATACTGACAGACTAAGATTTGCAGAAATTTAGATACTGTGTATGTTAAATTTAGACTTCCTGTTGACTGCTACATGGTATGAATGCATTGACCACGATCACTGTATTGTCTAAAAGTAGACACTGCGGTCAAGAATAGTTGTAGCGGTGAAGCTGTGATGGTTAAATACTGTAATCATTGTCTGTCACACACACAAGCCCCTGTTTCCAGCATGATGACCTGGTTTTGGGAAACGTGCTATTATGCTGCTCAGTTATTGCTAGCTGCTCTTAAAGGATTATTAAAGCCTGGTTAGCTCACTGAAGATTCATTGTTCACGTTAGTCCTTTTAGTGTTAAACTTCAAGTCGGGCTATCAGTGCAGCCAGGCTCATCAAGGGCGCGTAGGAGAAATTACTCCTCCAGCATCAATCAGAAGAGTCTAAAAGCTTCTCTTTGAGACAGGAAAGACTTTATTTTGTGATGTAGCACCCAAACTGAACAGGACTCTTTCACACCCTCTCAAAGCTAGGGCTTGTTTCCTAGTTTGCATGTATACAAGTGAGTGCTGCAGCTGCAGCTCCATGGATTGCTTTGCTGTAACCAACTGAGGCTTCGACAAGCCCAGGAATCGTCCCAAGTTAGCATCTGTGGCCAGAATTCACTACAACTGCCATCATGAAATAGGTGAGGGCAAGCTGGAGTTTGCACTGATTTTTACTTTGGTCCTCAGGCCTGCATATTAGGCCTGTGTTCACTATGTTAGAAACATCTTGGTGTAGCCAAGTGTAGAATTCAACTTCCAAGATTTTAATGCTGATGTGATCATGTGCAGACAGGAGGTTTTTAGGATAATAGGTATAGAGCTAAAGGCCTTGTAGGTACTGTTTTCGTATCTTTTGGACAGAGTAGCTGTAACCATATATTACGCGCTTTTCCTCTTGGGAAAATGTATTTCTCCAGTTGAGGCATGTTTGAGGGGAGTAATTTTCAGAATGTCTACCAGATGCTTTGCCAGTAACTCTCTTGGCAAGTCTGTCTGTCTTGTACACAGTGCTTTAGCAAAGATCAGAGGAGACAGCAATGTTGTCATCCAAACAGGGCAAAGGGGATAGCAGAATTTAAACAGAACTGGAGTAGACCTATCATTTACTGGGTCCACAAAATCTCTGTATAAGCTTTGCACTATGGCTGCGGTAACATCATGCTGGTTGGTTCCTCATCTGGCAATCTTAATCTTACAACTTTTGTGTAAATGGAGTATTATTTCTCATCCAGCAGGGTAACTGAGCAATGCTGCTTGAAATGAAATCCTACAGGTTGAGGCTGGATTATGGCTCTTAGTTTAGTTTCATCTTGGAAAGGATAAGGGTAATCCACCTTGTGGCAGCCCCCCTTAGAAGAAGTGTGCCTGCTTGGTTTGTAATAGGATCTGCTGCCGTGCAGCTATGTGCAGTGACCCTCCCTTCTGTCCTTCCTCTGCACCTAAGTCTCAAGACCATCCTCACACCTAGTGTAGGATCCCCCATTTCGACAGAACAGACCTGAGTACATGACCTATATGAACCCACTGGTCCTTTGTCCTAGCACCCTTTGTGCTTTTTCTTGTATTTTATAGCCATAAAGCACTATTCACAATTTGTCTCTAATGGGTTCAATACAAAAATGAATTTATAAAAAGGAAACCTGTCTTTAAAATAAGCGGAAATGTAATGCCCACATGGGTAGCTATCAGGAGGGCTCGGTTATGCTTGTTAACTGTTTTAAAAGCTATTTAAAGAAAGCCTGTTTTACTCAAGTGGTTCTGGGAAAACATTTAATATTGTGTTTGTTAGGTGTTGCTCTTAGAAGTAAACAACTAACGCACCCCAAAGGAAGAGCCAGGAAAAAGGAAACTGCATATAAAATTTGATTCTCCTGCAGCTTCTTTTCTAAATACAGGAAATGATTCTCTTTGGAATTCATTTGGGCACTTTCATACAACTTCTTTTTTTATTATTTTCTTTTTCAACAACAGTAAGCTTAGTAAATTATAATTGTACACAAGAGAATTTCACCATGGGAAAGAAGTGGAATTTACAAAACACTTGGGTTTGCATCTTCAGTAAAATTTTCATTGCTTTTTTTAGCGTGTACACTGACTAATTTTAGTTTTGGCATAACATGTCTTCTGCACCACACACCATTTGCGAGGTGGATGAAACTTGAGTAGGGTATAACATAAATTACCCTTTATCTCTTGTGCTGAAAAGCACACAAACAGCTTATTTTGACACTGTTAATGTGTATGTGAGAAGGTTTAAGGGAATCCAGTTTACACCATTTTATCTCACTTTTGGGTGAGTACTTTTAGCAAAAACACACTTTCTTGATGGCAGCAGGGTTTACTCTTGCCTAATTACGTGGGCTAAGATGATGCTCAGCCTGGAGTCTCATGCTTCTAGGGGGGAAGCATGTAGAAAGCTTTTATGTGTTCCCACGTAAGGCCATTCCGTAAGTGGAGACATATTCAATGCATTGTTTTATCTACGTAAAAAAAGATGATGAAGAAGGTGATCTATAATGTCAACTTAGCAGTTAAGAGAAGTGACTCTGGAGGTGAGTGACTGGTGTGTCACTATGGGCCTTCTGTGTAAAGAATATACAACTTCCATTGATAGTAAGAAACAGTAATCATAGATCCATAAAACATGACAGGTAACCTATCTCATCATTAGTGCTTCCTGTTCTCTTCTAGTAAACTGATCAGTCATTAAAAAGTAATTGTTCAGGACTAAGGAAACCTGAATAATAAGGACTCCTTTCAAGTCCTGTCTGTCCTTATTAATATGATAGTTCATAGAATTGCAAAAAGTATTCAGCAACTGGGAGAGCATACAATGAACGTTAGGTTTTGGACTCTGCTATTTCATCTTGCAGCAAATGGCTATGAAGTACTGTGAAACACTTCACTTCCTTTTTCCATTCTCCACTTTCCATGTCTAAAAATTTGTGTAGTCACCTTTAAATGAGACTGAAAAGAGAGAAGGGGCTGTGAGTTTTAATGTTCCTTTTCATAGTAAGTAGATTCTGATTATTACTGAAGCGTGAATTATTTATATTGTGATCTCAGAATATATTCCACTACAATGTCTCCTATATTGTAAAACTGGTATAAACCAGTGGTTTAAATTATCTCCCAAAGGGAAATCCTCAGCTTAATTTTCTCAGTCTTTCTCTTCCTACACAGTGTAGCATAAATATTTTACTTTTCCTGCATTGTTGTACTAATCCATCTTTTCCTGCATCACACACCGTATTTAATAACTGTGAAGTCTCTTTCCCATGCACAGTGACTCTCTGTGTGTAAGGTTAAGTTTGTTGTCGTCAGACTGCTAGGTCCTCTAAGGATTAATGAGGTTTTGTCGGAATGGTATGACTCTTAAAACTAATAATAATGCAATGATGCTACTTTTAATAATTTAAATAATAGCAGTAGCTGTGCTGGGGGAAAAAAATCCTTTTTCTTTTAAAGGTGGTGTATTATGAGGGAACTGAGTGTTCATGGAAGGCACTCTGAAGGTTAACTTGCAAACTTCAATTGTGTATTGAACAACAACAACTAATAGTAAGCATATTTCTATAGACTAATTTTTAAGATGTGATCTAGAGAGGCTATGTCATTCTATCTTTAATACATCCAGAGAGACCCAGTTATAGTTCTTCCTTTCAGTGTTATGTATGCCTTGCCAAGTACACAAGAAGATAAATTGTCCTTTTAGGTACTTAACTTTCCATTCAGCTGATAGAAGAATGAAAGGGATCAATTTTTAAGCTTCTAGAAGTAAGTTTTTCCAAGAAGCTTTGCAGAATCACACACAAGATCAGTACATTCAAATAACCTAATTAGTAAGTGGTTTCTTGAAAAGTCTGTGGTACTACTGTCTTCTGTCGTCAGAAACCCAATCTTAAGATAATAACCAAAATTCTGCTCCTTAAAGCTGCTTCCTGAATGCAGAAAAACCCTACACCCTGAAGATAAAATGCACTATGTTCTTCTGCGCTGATTTACTCATTTCAGATGTTTGGATGGCTTAAATGATGGCAGAGTTTTGGCCAGCATTTCCTGTTGTCTGACTAATTTATATTTGTGAATTGCCAGGGTTTTCAGCTGCGTGAAGCATATGCTTTGCCAAAAATTAATCATGTTCTGGAAACAGGAAAGTATGGCAAATAAAGTAGATGCAATTAATGCTTTTAAAAGGTCACTGTTGCATTTATAGAGCTACAGAAATCCAGACAGTGAAGAGAGGTGTATGAATAATGACTTTCAATAGGTTTTGAAAATGCCTGGCTCAGGTAACTCATGTTTATCATATAGAACAAAAAAATCAGTGTGTGGTGCTTACACAGATCAATGGATGTTTATAAAGAGCTTCATTTTCAGAAAGGGTTATGAAAACATGTTGAACAGAGGATGTTATATGTAGACTAAGGATTTTTTCATATATTTATCAGTTTTCATTGATTCTGTATGCTCAGGTAATTTTTCTCTTGAAACATGAATTTTTAACCTCTTGCTAAATACATCCTCTTTTGGAAAGCTAATTTGTACAAAGTGCCAAAGAAAAGACAAAATCAGGCTCTGATCTCAATAAGGACTGCATAAGACATGCTAATGTAAGAACAGCCAGCGGCTTGTTTGGCCTAGTTTCCCGTCTCTAAACAGTGCCAAAGCAGATGCCCAGGAAGAATGTAGGTACAGGGTGAAGCATGTCATGACATTTTTCCAGAATACTATCCCAATATCAGGAGATCGATGACTTGGGCATTTCCTGTGCCAAATATGGTGGTTGTGCATGTAATGAGGGGGCATCTTTGCACAATAATATTGTGTGTGGGAAGTGTTAAAAGGGAGAAAATATTTAGAAATGTAAATATTGGAGAGCACTGTGTTTTGTTCTCCACCCAGGAGTGGAGAAATCCTCTTAATACCACTCCTGCAAACAGGCAACCCTACAGCGCAGCATAAATATTGATACCATTTCTTTTTTTACTGATAATTTTGACAGTACTGTCTATGCCATTCAAAATCTCTAAAGTGATGTAGCTGCACTATTTCCCCATCATCTTCTACAGCATTGAAATAGTGCATCTGATCACCTGGGAATAGCAACTAAACATACTGAGGTTTCTCATAAAGAAAAACCAATTCCCTGCATGTTTTTTGATGTGCATTTCAATAATGTATTGTTATGCATACATTAGATATATAAAATGTTCCATATTGTAATACAGGTAAATAGTACAGAATAAATTTGATAGAACAGTTCTCAAGTGACATTTTCCATCACTGCGAGCGAAGGTACTGAAAGAAAAGTGTTACAGTACCTTGTACTTTCCCATCAAGAATGTAAGCAGTGAACCACAGCTGGCAATGTCATGTCAGAGCCAAAAGGGCATCATGCATAATGCATTAGACTTAATTAAGAAGCATGCCAAGGAGTGATGCCATCCTCTTTCAGATTTTCAGCCTGTAGTATTGTTTTGTTGAATTTCTGTAGTAGAAATTAGATAAAGGTTATTTTAAACTCAATTCATCCACTTTTTAAGACATCTATCTGAGCATTTCTTAAAGAAAACACCAGGTATAGACAACTCTTCCAGAAAGTAGAATAGCTGTACTGAACATATTGAGGAGTGTAACCCATGGATTCATTTATGGACCCATACAGTAGGAGAGCAAGTTCTAAAAGAGAAATTAATTAGCTTCTTAGGACATCCAGAAAATCTCACTGGCTGTGTTTTTAGACAGTTAAAGAGTAAAAATTAAATAAGGCCTGAATAAATATGAATATATGAATAAAGGGCAGGAAAAGGGACTGACTTCAGGGATTTAAAAATCAGTATAGCCCTGTGATGTATCTGACTCCTGGAATGTCCTCTTTGGTTGCATTCAGATGTAAGAAACTTGGTGGTCATGTTGCTGAGGTCTCATTTGTACAGGCTCATGCCGCATGTTCGCTTTGTGCATTGCAGATGTATAAACATCCCCTTTGTGCTTGCAGTATTTCAGCAGCACATCCTTTAATGGCAACTGCTGTATTGCAGCTGCATAGGAAAGGAAGCTTGCAGAGCTTTTCTAGCATAACAAGAAATGGTAAGATCGTATCTAATGAGACTTCTGGATCAGAAATGAAGGAGTTTTAGATAGCAATCTGAATTTAAAGAGGCTTAAACTCACAAAATCTCTGAAATTTTGGAAATTTGCCATGAATCTGTGGGAAAAGGTAGGAAAGAATTGTTGCTGGGTGATATGCCCAAGGAGATTAACTGCTTTCCACAGTGCACTTCAATGTGATGTTATTATATAAAACACTCAAAGTGGTTCAAATATCCTTTAGGCTAACATGTAATCTCAGCCACATGTGTAACCTAATATCTGCGTATTGTTTCACTCTGCTTTTTAACTGGATTTAGACTGATGATTTAGGTCTAAGAAGCCACAAGCAGCTTCCTAGAACCTAAAATATCACCAAGTTCAGGATTTGATACACAATACAGACTTCATTGAAATTTGTTAACCATTATCTGAGTGCACAGTTAACATCATTCTGCAAATAGCATTGACAGAAAGGAGGTTTATTTACTGGCCTTGTCCAGAGCAAAGTAATGTTTTATCCATTAGTAGTATGTTGGTTTTAAAGTTGTTTACATTCTTTGAGGAAACGCGGAAGCTACTGCTTGGAGAGGTTAGAGGACATATGAGTTTATGGGCTCTTTTTGAAATTATTCTTGAAGCAAATGCTAGATTACATTATTCAAGTGACAGCAGAGAGAACATTGTGTCTTGGCAAAGTGAATTTACTGTGTTTTATTTGAATAAAGAAATCTAAACTATGGAAAAAAACGTCCCAGATCTTATCATGATACAGTGAAGAGTTGTATCATTTTTTCAGCACTACCCACAAGTTTTGCTTGCAAGTCGCTGCCTTTGTCAGATTACTGCTGGTCTCAGAAAGATAAACAGACTACAAATGAAATTATTTGGGGGTTTAAGGAGAATGCTTAGAAGGTTAAAAACACGATAATCTGTTAGTGAAGACTTCTGAGGTTTTTCATTATCTTTCCTTCTCCTTTTTTTGTTGTTTCCCCTGTAAGGGTAGATGTTTGTTAATTTACCAAGTAGGAATTTGTGATCTTTCCTTAAAGCTCTCCTTTGAATTATGTAAATTGTTGTCCCATAGAAACCTTAGGTTATAAACTTCAAAGGATTCTCCTGAAGCCTGGAGGTGAAAGTAGAGGGAAATTTTAAAAAGCCCTTCTCTCTCCTATGGAACTAAAGACATGGGAAATTGTGTCAGTACAACTGAAGTTTGCTTTGAAATGCTGGGTTAGCACAACCACAAGGCTGCTGAATCACAAAGGCGAAGTTCTCGCAAATTGTTACCGCTGCTCTTTTGTTCCTAATTCCAGAGAACATTTTTTAATGATTAATATACTTTTCCTTAGAATGAAATACTGCACTGGGCCAAGGTTACAGCATGTTATATTCCCTGAACATGTTTTAGCCCAGGAATAGTTGTAGAAATGCAATGCGAAACCACTGGGGCAAATAAAAACTACAAGTTCAACATTTTGTAATCTTACAAAGCCGGAATCATATCTCAGTGATGTTCTTTTTCTCCTAAAATAGATTTCTTTCTGGTTCTTGATAGTTATCAGACAACGATTGCATCGTTCTGCTTTACTGGCTTGCTGTGTTGGTCTGTCAGCTCAGTTCTTGTGGCCTGAGTATAGGTTTTGATCCTGAACTAAGAAAGATGAAAACTTTGCCCTCTTTTTGCCTTGTTTCACAAAATATCACAACTGGTGTAAAAGAAAAATAAATACATTGGCATAAAAATATGACCAAAAATAAATGCATTACAAAGCCGTTGTGGTTTTTAATTATTTACTTTTAAAGTAATGATGTGAAACTTTGACATAATTCTTGAAATACACACTGCACCAATTGCTGTTTTCAATGTACTGATGACTCTGAAGAAGTTGTTTGTATATTACAGTACGCTTTGATACACTGAAAAGCTTTGCCGCTTCAGGGACAGAACATTCCACAGCTTGAAGTTTAAAGCTTAAAATAATTGAAATTAGAAAAAGAAATACAAATGTGCTTCTCTCTGACACACAAGGTGTAACCAGTTAATTTATAATGAAAAGTAAGATAGCTTTTTTTGAGTGCTCAAATACACCTATCTACAAGAAAGAGGGAGGTAGTGTGTGTCAGCAATCACAGATACAAGTACTCTATTTTAGGAATTCAGCAAATACCTATTATGGGTGGTCTTTTAAAATTTTTGGTTACAATCCTGTTTGCATTATCCATAGAGAATGCATTATTCATGCTTTATTTAAGGAAAGGCATTTTGCCTTAACTTTGCATATGTACTGAAAAAAATTCTGGAAAGGAATTTTCCGTATCTTCTCAAACTATTCTGAAGCTTCCATCACTCCACTGTTCATAAATACCATTGACATTTTCATAGCTGATGCTTGTAATCTAACCAAGACACTGGCTGTTTCTGCTTATTTTCTTAATATAAAAAGCTGTTGGACCTACTTTAAAACTTGCTAGTGTTATACTCATGGGATGGGATTTTTGACAGGTAAGCAACACACCTCAGTGTGTAGACATTCTTCATGTTTACTTACTGCTTATCAAAACCTGTACTTATTTCTGCATGGTTGTAATCTTTCTGTGTTCTTTGTAGTCAGCCTTCATATTGAGGAAAGGGTACCGAAAGTTCTGTCTTTAAAGATATGTCTTAAAGTCCATGCTCTTACATTATCTCTGTTTGTAGGGAACAGTTAAGGGAAGCTACAAAAGTTGTAACTGGGTTTGTGATTTGATCCAGAACCCATGAAAGCTATTTTGCCTTCATCAGGCTCCTAATGATGAGAGCAAGATACTGTATGACAGCACTATGTAGATTTTAGGATTGTTTTGTAACATTTTACTGCTGCAGTCTGTCATCTGATGAGAATGTTTATGGGAAGAATACAGAAAATCTGCTCAGTCCATATCTGACAGCCAGGTATAAGTCACTGAAAACTTTTCTCAGGATATTGCCCAATTTGTGTGGGGTGGGGGAATTGAAGTTATTTTGTTTGTTTTAATAGGAACTACCTTGAATTCAATGAAGCTGAGACAGAGAAATTAACTATTGAGGGGTGAAAAATGGAAAATAAAATGTTTGGATCTGTTTGTACAAAACCAAAGCACTGGCATTTTATTCCGGGCCATTTTGACAAATTTGGCCAATTGATAATGTGGTTTCATGATATGTGCACACTGATCTGAGGCCCTGCTGCTGGTGGATGAGGGCATCGTCCTCTCTGCTCCCTCTTGCTAGAGCTGCCCAGTCTTTCCACTGCATATGTTCCAGTGAGCCTTTGTGTGGATGAGTTGTATCAGTTTGCTGGTAAGAGCTGAAAACTGAAGTAGCAGAAAATAATCTGTGTGTCACTGAGCAGCTCTAACCTGCCTGACACTCACTGGTGCCTGCGAGGCACCACGTGGGGAAGAGGCTGTTGTTCTCCTCCATAGCAGTTCACTGCTGGGACCGTAAGCCAGCTGTCAGCCGCGTAGCTCTGCCTAATCAGACAGCAATGGATTTTCATGTTAAAAGGGTAATAAGAAAATTCAAACTGCAGTTTTTTCTTATTGGTGTTTTGTGGCTGTAATCACCTTAGATGTGATCCTAAGCTCTTGATTCTCATGATTGCTATTAAGTTGCTCATGAGAATGGAAAACAAGATTTGTGGGTCAGTTTTGATCCTTTTGAAGGTAACGATTATATTCCCACTGACTTCAGAAGGGTCAGTCACGTTAGCCGCCTTTTTTTTTTTGCTGTGACAGGAAAGAAGCATGTATTGCAGATGAGATGTGTCATTTTGTCCTCTATTGGAAATTCAGCTCTTGGCACTGCAACTATGTGAGCAGCATGTGCAATTGCTCTTTTGTTTCTGGGGTTTGTGTTGGGGTTTTTGTTTAAGTTTTGCTTGTTCTAGTGTTTATTGTCAATGAAGCCTCAGTAGTACTTATTATACATAAATTAATAATACTCGTAAGGTGACATGCCATAATTTTCCATATTTATCTTTGGAAGTAATTGTTTCACTTCTGCACAGTATTAGATTACGTGGATTGGATGGTATGTTTCCTATGCAGTAGAGGCCTTATAATGGATGATCCAAAGCAGAATGTAGAATATATAAAATGTGGATTTTTACAGGACAGAAAAAAAGACCCCTGGCCGGTAGATTTCTATATATCAAATACAGCACTGAATTCGGAAAGCAGCGGGAGATTGCTAGAGAGTATTTGCATCATGTGCACTGGTGTTGGCTCTCTCCAGACACGTCGATCTTTAAGGAACTTGCTCATCCTTGCGTATTCCCCTTTCTTCAGGCAGTTTTGTCTGAACTTGCTCAAATATCCCCTGTGACTGCCTGTCACTATCTTCTAGCAGGACTGTCAGCTCTCTAGACAGGATCAGCCTTGCTCTCTGACCACTGCTCTGCTTTTCTGCTTAGCATCAGTGCCAGGTGCATGGCTGCTGGTTTCAAGTCTGCAATCTTGACATCTTCTGTTTAAACAAGACCTGGTTCAGTTAGATAAACACAAGTCCGAACCTGCTGGCTGTACTTTGTGTCTTACCCACTGTTACGGGAGTTTGTGAGGTGAATTGGATAAAACAGGAAAGTAAAATAGACGAAATGGTGTGGAAGGCATGCACAAGGGAGTTTGCCATTGCAATTTTAATTGTGTGTCATGAGATATTTCCTTGTATATCCTAAAATCCAATCAACTGGTTATTTGTACACACTTTTTGATTACTCCTATGCAAGTTTCTCCTTTCTGTTCTAAATGAGAGAAGGGGATACAGGACAGTATGTTTCAGGAGACATAAACAGATTAGTGTGTTATTGTTTCTCTGGCCAAACCATGTGTAAAAACCATTTGCAGGAATATGTTTGTATATTCATGCACTCAACGCACATAGTTTTTTTCTAGAATATATTTCTATCCTGGGTGTTCAGTGTTTGTCCAACTTCCTCTATGCACAAGTTAGTTATTTCAATAACCATTTCTTTAATACGTCTGCTATAGTTTGAACACTTCTGGAGCTGTTTAAAGACATTTGCACTTTTAATATTTGTGTCTAAAAAATCTTGGCTTTCTTCTGGAATTGATTTGAATTTTCATATGTATCTTGATGATTAAAACCACATTCACAATACAGATGAAAGCTGGATCTGCTGCAATGATTTTCAAACATGGGTTCCACTTAAATCCATTAATATGTACTCGGACAAGATTCTCATTTTTTTACATTTCTATGTGAATCAGTACTAGAGAAACAGTTCAAATCCCACATAAAATGCTTTGGACCACAGTCCAGTGCTGAAGGCTTATGACTGATGATGCATGGAAATAATAGCTGCTGGTCATCATCTAGCAAGAACAGTGTCACAACAGGTGTCCATGTGGCTACTTTCCTGTGTTACAGCACAGTCATATTATTAATGCAGAGAGAGATTATCTGTGTGAAGAGAAATACGTAGCAGTATATTATATTGGTGAGCTGTTCATATCTGTCTGCCAACAGAAGGCTCTTTTTGCTGTAAACCAACACTGTACATGCCAGAGGCTAGGTGACTTTATTTTTCTTCTTCCAGTTTTCAAACCACAGAGCCTTTTAGCTTTCTATTTCCAACACTTCAGTATGTTAAAGTAAATATAAAGCGCTGCCTTCAGACAACTTTCAAGATCTGTGAAACTCCTGATTTACCTGGATTTAGAGATAGATTGGGTCCTGTGTACATCCAAGTAATCTGTCTGGAGTTCCTAAAAGGATTTTTTCCCTAAGGATTCATGTAAATTTCTTAGATCTATGACTAGATATGACCTTTCATGTAATTAATTTCAATCTAGATGCAGCACAGACATTTTGAGTCAGGCTTGCTACTAGCAGGTTTTTGGTTTGGTTTGGTTTGGTTTGTTGGGGTTTTTTTTTGTCATTTCTTTGTGGGTTTGGGTTGGGTCTTTTGTTGGGGAGGGTGAGGAGGTGGGGTGTTGTTTTGGGGTTTTTGTTCATAGTGTATGCACCAGAACTCCTGCTGACCTCCAATAAAGGTGGTTAAATGCAAAATTTTATGTCCTAGATATAGAACTGCGTGTGGTTTAAAGAAAAAAAAAATCTTGGTTTGCACTTTTAATGACCCAAACTTTCATTCATCATAGAATTCTGCACTTAATCTGTTCTAGGATCTCTGCCATAATCTTATCGCTTTAATTATAGTCCCTGAAAATGCAAAAAATGTTATATAACTCTTTCTGAACTTGTTTGGGCTTCTTATAGACATGCTTGTGTGGCAGGAAAAACACTGTGCAGTCCAACAGTGGCAGAGGGGAAAAGTCATGCAAGCAACAGTTAGGATCTGATTTTCTAACAAGCAACTTGTAGAGCTAGAGTGTTGGCAAGAAATACATTTGGAAACATGGAGCATTAAATCCCAATTAAGAATTTCAGTTCAGTTCTCTGAGAAATGTACTCTTTCAAAGACTGGGCTTGAGTAAATTTGAGTTTGTCAAATCGAAATAGATGCAAACTTTCTGGTGTTTCTTACGGAGTCAAGTTGTAACAGATTAAAAACGTTTGCCATAAAATTACTCTTCTATCTGTAATTTAGAAAACTGTTATTTTATTGTTTTCAGATAGAACTAAAAACTATTTGGGATTTATGCATGTTGCAAAAATCTGTGCCTGTAGGGGTTAGCCAGCTAGAACCAGAATGACTTTCTGCCTTTTCCCATTGTGCGGGGTGTCTGAATTTCCTTTCGTGGCATCCTTGAAAGAAAGACTTTTTTAAAAGTTCTGGAAAAAATTAAACCATTCCTACATATTCTTGCCTGTACTGAGGAAACCAATTAAAAGTTTGGCATTTATGTTGCCATAATTTTAATGGTAAAAGCAGGAAAAAAAGGAGGAACTGGTTTTTATTTTCAGTTAACAACTAATTTCTGTGTGTGTGCGTAGATTAAAGGTTTTTAAGGGCATTTTTGTGCCACTGACCTTTTGAATTGTTCGCTAACTCTGTTGTCTTTTAATACTTATTTTTAAAAAGTATCAAATAGCAGGTCATATAATCACACTACAGTTTAGGTTTATAAGGAACCACTCCACCATGCATGCACATACACACACACACACACACACACGTGCATGCAGAAAGCAGGGTCAAAGTGAGCAGTCTGGCCAGAGACACAAGGTCTCTCACCTTGAGAGTGCAAGCAAAACTTAATGCAACAGAGAGTCAGGGCATTCACAGAGAGCTCAAACTCCTTTGGTGGGAGCATAATAAAAGCAGTTTCTGCAGGATTAGCCTCTTGAATAGTCTACTGTGTATTAAAGTGTTATGAGAAATTCCATCATGTATCAGAAGCACGGCTGTTGAATAATTTCATGGAAATGGTATGTAGCTGTACATACTTGTGGATACAGACAAGAGAGTTGCAAAATGAAAGTGTTGTATAAGCACTTTTAATGGTGTTCAGGCCATTCGAATTATTGGAAAATGCAGCATATATGTTGGAGCAGGGCAGTCATTGTTGGTGAATAGCACACACGTTTTACAACCTGACAGATTGTCCAGACTCAAAGAATCTGAATATCAAAGCTGCCATTAAGCCACCACCACTATCTAACTATGTCATGTTAATTCATAACTCTTGTAAAATCTATTATATGAACTCCACATCTATAATGTCCAGGACACAAAAGTTGTTGATATTTAGAAACAGCCTGCTTGAATGGGTATATTGTTTTTTTTAGTAGATATCCAGACTTCCAGTTCTTGTGTGTTTTGTCTTTGAAGTTTCTGGATTACAGTCAAGAATAATCTGGGCATTTTGAGGAGTACGTCACATTTTCATTTTGATAATGGGGAATTGCTTGTGTAACTTCTTGGCTTTGATGGTTGCCAGGTCAGGGTTTTACTTGAAGATCACAGTAACACAGAAAGTCATTGTTTTATTTCCCCTTTGTTAGAGCTTTAAAAGTCACCTCCATGCAATTGATAGTGAATGTCTGCAGTACCAGTTACATCCCTACATCAGTAACAGTCTGCCAAAGGAGCCTGGGGGCTTCCACAGTTCTCCCTGGAGCAGGGGACTTTCCTGGCTGGTTCTCCAACTACACCCCGGTTTGTAATCCTTTTTCCATTAGTGAGTGTCGTCCATCCTAAAGAGGCTCCATTCAAAGTGTAAAATGCTGTGAGTGTAGTTGGCAGTCTTCTCTAAAATGGATTTTTGAGAACTTTACTTGGACAAGGACTGTCAGGAGTTTGGCTGCTGCTTTCAGACTGCAAAGATCATCTTCATTTATTTTTAGACTGTATGTACACGTTATCTTCTCATATCAGGACTGTTTCTTACTGGGCAATCTCTTAGTGTTTTTGTTTGGAATATTTAAGAGTAATGTGTAGTGGCAATACTTGGGGAGATCACTCAGGAGTCTGGGTTTCTAGCCAACACCAGCATCTGAATTACTGCCTCCAAGTGAAGAGAGCGACTTCTGGGCCCTCTGAAGCTGCCAGAGGATTCATTTTGGTGCCCTCCACCCCTGCTCTTTTTCTTTCTATTTTTGATAGGCCTAAAATAAATATTGCCAAAGTATCCAAGAATCCTTGGGGAAGGGGGGGAAGGGGCAGTTTTTCTGAGTGTATCTCCTTACATGGCACTTATCACAATAGTGCTTGTGCTAAACATTCCTCTTCTATGAGGCAGTGTCAAAATATTTAGTTGCTTTTTTATTTCTTAGAAACAATTTTTGCAATGCTGAAATTGCTCAAATCCCCAGTTTTTCTGCAGCAACAAGTTTAAAGGAGAAGAGAGGATTCCAGCGATGAATAGCTTCAAGACACTATGCTGGCATACAAAGTATCTTATATAAGAAGTCAGGAGTTGGTTTTTTTCTTCCTCTGTTTTCTGCCCAGCCCCTTTTCTGAGCTAGTCAAAGCCTTTGTTATAGCAGTAGCCCAGCTGGATGCTACTTCCTCTGCTTAAGTGAAGTTCAAGAAACCAGCTGCTGCTTAAAAGAAAACTGCTTATTGTTAAGTTCCCCTTCTTCCCGCTGCCAAGGTTAAACATGTCCCTTCTCCGTCAGCACCTCCAGTGTAATGTGTCCCTAGATATTGTGGGGCACGCCTTCAAGGATATAAAGCTAGTTTTTACCAAGCTACCTGCTGACGAGGCAAAAAGATAGACAACAGTTTCTAAAGTTGACTTAATGTTAGCCAGCCACGCCAAGATCAGTTCCCCTTGCTTAACAGGACTTTTCCTATCCTCAAAGTAGTGCAAGGTGAAATTCTGGCTCTGTGGAAGTCACTGAGGACTTTCAGGAAGATGTTCACTTTAGTTTCCTTACTGTTGCCTGACTCTCCTCATCACTATTGTAAAGAGTGGTTGATGTTTTTCCTTCCTCTGTATAAGCCTTTTATGGTTCTGTGTAAAATCTTGTAGTTTGAAATTTTTAATACAAGAATTTGCATGGTAGCTCCCCAAAACTTTTTAGTCCCTTTATTCACTCACATTTACATCCGGTAGGAAGTGATTGGCAAAGAATACACTAATATCTTCCTCCTATATGCAAACAACTACTTTTAAAGAAACTGATCACCAAAGCCTTTAAATGTTTAGCTTAAAAACGAGAACTGTTTAACCTCTCCTCAGAAGTGTGTCATGGAACACTGAGGTAAGGTCATATAGCCAAGCACTCACAACTTTAGGAACATTTACTACTGTACTGGGAATTTCTATTTTGCAGTCCTTAATTCCATGATTGCATACATTTTTATCCCAGATCATTGCTGTGGTAAAAGAGGAAGTGTGGTTTTGTGTATCTGTGATAAATCAATGCAATAGGTACCAGGTGTAAACTTTATGCTGATTTGTTTCCCAGCCTGTGTATTTCTGGTTCTTTTATCATTCAGCCCAAATGCTTCACAAAACAATAAACAGGGCACCTTGTGGAGGCGGCTATGACTGTTTTCCAGCTGGAGACCTTAGGTATGGAGGGATCACAGCCATAATCTTCAACAGTTTTGTTTTTGTAAAACATCACCTGTGCCTGGATTCCTTCTGCCTGAATGTAGCACTGAAACTGGAGATAAACTCTGTCTTCATGTAGGGAGCTGCAGTTGACAGGGCTTCAAAACCAGGAGTCTTTATTAGCTATCTTAAAGTTAGATGGAATAAAATTGTTCCCAGAGCATATTAATGTATTTTCAGTGTTAGTGTTTCATACTCTTTGCATTCTATGAACAACACATTTTGTTTTCCTTCAAATGTCACTGTTAATGTCCTAAGCTTCTGCAGAGACGGTGCGGAAGAGAAACGGGTCACAAACAACTCCAGAACACTTTTAAGAGGCCTAACTAGTAGGGTTGATGATGTAACCAAGGCAAGGACAGACTCCCTCTGTTTAGACTGGCAATTTATTCTGAAACCATCCTTTCTCTACAAATCAGCTTCATTGACAACATTTCTTTAAGCTTTCCTGTAGTGATAAATTGGGGTCTCAAAAGAAAACGTAGTCATTGTTTAAGTAAACAACATCAAACTGCAGGCTATAAAGAGGCAAAGGGGGAATAGATGAGAGCATTCTTAATTCTAGCATTCATTGGGTTTTGAATCTTTGACTGCTTCTGTGATGCTCCTTTACATAATTCTTGGGGGGGGGGAGGGTATGTTTATTTACAAAACACATACGCACTTTTGTATGCTGATAGGAAGTCAAGCTTAGTCCTTTAGCCCCAAATCCAGCTTTTACTGTTATGAGCAATTTCACTTACTTCAGGAATGTACATAATTTGGCCCTAGTTTTAGCTGCTTCTTGTCTTTAAGTAGTTTCCAGTATACTGTTTATTTTCTTCAGGGAGAGCTATTCTTTGGCTTACCTTGACTGCATTTACTCAATTTATTTTAAGTCTCCAGTAAAGTGACATCTATAGTGATTTCTGAAACCTATCGTAACTCTCTTTATCAGAGTGATTTCAGTAACATTCATGCTGTTACGTGATTAATGGCATATGATTTGATGACGGAAGGGTTTAAGTGTTATTGTCACCTCCTAGTTTGTACATCGTCACCTCTATTCAGAGTCAGGGGAGCTGAAAGGTAAAATTAAAGGCTTTTCCCAGATCATTCAATAGGTCATTTCCTATGTAGGAATGGGTATGTTATGTATAATGTTGGTGGGGTGTTCCACTATATCCAGCATTCTGTGTGTTTTCAAGAGTGCATAATTAATAGCACGTAACATGGGAAGCTTGTGTTGAGCAGGGTTTGCTGCATATCTGTAGCCCATGTCTTTGAAAGTATCTGCAGCCCTGGCATCTATCTGGGCTTTGTATCTTCTCCTGAGGACATTGTTTCTGAATTAGTATCTGTCCTAGAGAACCACAACAGGAACTCCTTTGTTTTCTCCCGTGGAATCCTGAGAATGCTATCTGGAATGTTAGTGTAAGTTTAACTGTAGCAAACCAACAAAATAGTTGCTAGCTTCTCTAAGCTTCTGTCTGGTCTTCCCACCTGGCTGGTGTGAGATAGTGTGCTGGGCTACCATTTTATTTGCATCTGTGTAGCACACAGTGAACTCATCATGCACTTTCATTGAAGTGAGAGGGGATTGAAGCTATGTTTATTGAGCATTTGCGATAGTCCTCCAAGGCTGAAAAAGCCTTGGGATAGTCTCTGGATGAAAGCCTCCAAGAATAAGTTAAATTTAAAAAGCGCTATGTATAGTTGTAGCTTCTCTGTTTTTCTTAAAGCAAGCATTTCTGGAGCTGCATTTGAACTGTAGTTAAAGGTTTCTAAAACTTGGTCACTTAAAGCCAAGTTCTTAAAATATAGCTAAACAAATGGGCAAGTTGTTGAAAAGTTGTTTGTGAAAATTCCAGTGTCTGAGGTCTGTGTGGGACAGAAATTTATGCATTATTTTAACATAACTGACAGTAATTTTCTACAGAGGGTTTTGACAGCTTAACATTGCATTGTAATGTTATTTCAAGTCAGTTGTTCAAACAAAGCAAGGCTAGATGTTGCAAATCCATCAATACCACTGTGATCAGTGATAAAGTGTATGGATGGTAAAAGCATTGATATTATTTTTTTAGCCATTCCCCAGACTATTCCATGAATGGAGGAAAAAAAGAATAAATCTTTGAAGACTGGAACTGTGAAACTCAGTAATAAAGGAATAGTTTAAAAAAACCCCAAACCTGTGTCATGAACACTTTCCAGAAATGAAAGAGGGTGGCTTTATAAGCAAAATTCAAAGAAAAACATCCTCAATTCTCCATTTTACGCTCAAAATGACTCTTGAAATACAGTCAATTCAGTTAAGTGATGAAAGCCTCTTCATAAATAGCAGCTACTAATTAAATAGTTTCCAATTGTCAGAATACTATGTGTAGCATGAGCTAGAAATACTGAAATATAGTCCAAATATTTTTTAATGTGCTAACTGCAGGAGAACTAAGCCCACTGGAAATCTAACAGTGAACTCCTGTCTCTCACCTGTGAGATAGTCTGCAGGTAGGAATGAATGACAGCATTAGTTAAGAAAAAAACTTACCTGATTTTACCTACAGAAGAAATGCTGATCCACCTCACCAGGATGGTGCAGAGCAGCTTATGCCTTAAATGTGTACTTCTCAGTGTGTGACACTTAGGGCCTGGATCCCCAGATGCGTGATTCATGGAGGCTACTGCAATAAGAAGAAACAAACAGGGTAACATTACACTTAGAGTTATGTGCATTTCTTATTTCTGCAGTTTAAGCTGATGGCAGTGGGACATGTAGTCTTACCAGTATCTGTAATATCTGTTTAACCTTATATATTAGTTTTCCCCTGCCACACAGAAGCAAGTTGCTTTCCATTCACAGAGAAATCCATAGTGCAAAGTCTGACTCTATAATTGTAAAGTTTCTTGGGCCTGGAAAACATTGTTCAGTAGATTTATTCCTTGGCTACTTCTTCACACCCCCCTCCCTAATTCCAGGGGATGCCAGGGAGTCTGCCTCAAAACTTAACTCTGCTCAGAAAGCAAACTCTTTACAGCCTGCAACTCTGCACAGATAAATAACATCACAAGGTTGGTGATACTGTTATCGTTTCTTCAACAACTGAACTCCACTTTTATAACAGGGAAAAGAATTGCTAAAAGGATCATCTAGTGTTCTGTTAGCTGAGCAAATATTACAACCACTACTTCATTGAGGTTTATATGATCAATTATAGTGTCATAGAATTACATGAAATTCAATTATATGCTACCAGAAAAAATTGAAAGCAACCGTTGTGTTACCAGGATGCTTATTTCCAGGTTAATGTTTCTGATCTCATTAAGTTTTACATAATTCACATTTTTCTGTGATTTTATTTAATGTTTTTTAACAAAGGTTTTCTTTCTCTTCTGGATTCAGTAAGAGTGAAAGGCTTTTAGAGCTTTGTAAAGTTTTAAACAGGTTGCAAATGAGGAGTGATTGATTTAGCATGGACTAGAAATTTTCTTCTTTTGCATCCTGAGTAAGAATCATGTCACGAGTATTTCCTCTGTCTAGTTGGGGTAGTAAGAAGAGTTCTGTATCCTGTCTAACAAGTTTGCTTCCAGGCCTCATCAGCCTAATAAGATTTCAACCAGTAGTGAAAACAGAAAAAAGAATTTTCCTGAACTTCAAAAGAAGTGTGTATTTAAAGTTGTATGCTGTACAAAGGCTTGAGTCAGTATTTTGTCCTACTCAACTCAATGTTTGTACATAGGCAGTGGTATCTAGAACCAGTACTATAGCAGCGTACTTGGTCAGTGTCCAGTACTGCTAAACACAGTAGCTTCATGGCTGGTCTAAGTAATCACAGACCCATTGATTCAAGTGAGTTTTGACTTGCTCATGCCGGTGAATAGGTTATTTTGTTATAGGCGATCATATTACCAAAAGCTTGCCAAGAACTTAATACCGTGCTTGAGTTAGATTTGTAGAAGCTTACTACATCTTGTGACCTCAATTTACTTAAACTTATGGTTTCTACTCTGGTAAGACATAAATAAACCAGCAGTGGAACACTGCACAAGCTGCAGCAAGCACAGTGCAACTCAGGACACTTCCATGGCCACCCCTTTCCAAAGGATAAGCACCTTGTCCCTCCATAAGCCAAGATCACTCTGGCAAAGGTCCAGCAACTCGTTGTTTTGTGATTGATGGAAAGAAATACTTGGAAGCAGCTAGTTCACTGTCCAGGATGTTCAATATTTTTTCAGTAAAACAAGACTGCATTGAAGTAAGGTGGAAGGGCTAACTTTTAGGCCTCACCAGTCAAAAAAGCAGGAAGCCTTGCCTTGCTGGCTAACACAGAAAATAGCAAATATGAAGGGCAGAATACATAAACCGAGTCCAGCCTGTCTCACTGTGTTTTAACCACCGTATCCTCTAGTTTCTGTATACTTAAAATTACATGGATTTTTTTTTCATCATTTAATAACAGTAAGCCTGAATGGCATCTTTCTAGGTTTGGTTTTATTTCCATGATGTAGTAAAATCTCATCTAACAGACCGAGGAGGTCTAAGATCCCTCTTTTGCTTGCTGTGAAAGGGCTGCCTTGTGGCCTTAGAAGGAGTAGGATGAAGTACTACTGCAACACTCCTGCGATCACCAGGTGGTGAATGGATCCATAGTGATTGTTGCCAGACTGCCTTTAGGGCTCATGGGGAAACCTTTGATATAACACTTAGACCTTTCTTCTGGCAGAGTGGATTTAACTAAAGTTTGGTGGCTGGAGGAGAAAGGCATCTGCTTTCAGTCGGCTGTGGAGCATTATATTGTTGACATTGGGTCAAAATTAATTAGTTTGCATTTTTATGTTTTATTGATGTGGTGTTTGTGGAATTTAAAATGTTTAGTAATAGCAATTGTTCTGTCACTCCTGTCTTGGTAGGAGTAAGGCTTCTGTCTCATTTACAAGTAAAGATAATATGAGAAGTGCAAAAGAAGCTGATCATTATGCTGACTCTGATGCCTTGGTAACTTGCACTAAAGTGGTAATTCACCCCAATGCTGCTATGATTTCAAAACCAAAAAGGACTCGTAAGGTGAAGAGACTAAAAATGGTTCCACAGCAGTAGTAAATTACTTGTGGTACTTAAAATGCTAGCTAGGCAGTACAGAAAAAAGGTGCTTTAAATGGTACTCAAATAAAGGAATTATTTCCTGCCTTGGGTGGAGGGACCTTCCTCATTCTTATGGCAGCTTTGCTGAGAAGATGTCTTATGATTGAATTTGCCATACTGAAGATCTTTCCTCCTGCTGTACTCTTGAAGTACTTCTAAAATCTCTTCATATTCTATGGAATTTCAGCACTAATGCAACATGTAAAGCACTGCACATACCCTCAGGAAATGCACATCACTGTGTGCAGTCTGTGCACTTGCTCACAGGCTGAATGCATGCTAATAAGAACTTGATCTGAATGATTTCACCACTAGCTAGCTCTTCGCTGTCACTTTGAAGCTAGCAAAGCAATATCATCCTAAAAAAATAACCTATTAAATACTGACCAAGGTCTGTTTCTAGCAAAGTAAGTAATTTAGCAGCAGGGTAATAAATGTGGAAAGATAAAAAGGAGACAGCTAGGACTTTTCATTCTTGCTCTGGCATCATGTTTTTGTTTTACTTCCTGGACTACAGCAGCTGAAACGATTTTATTGTTTTATTCCTGCTCACTGCAGACACAGAAACATGTTTTGGTTGGCTTTAAAGTCAGAATTAAAAAAAGCCCACCTGATGGGGGAATGGAAACATTTTTTGTCCAAGAGGCATTTGAGGTTCTGTGACTCAGTGTCAAGTTTATATCTTTTCTAATGTAGACGTGAAGATAAAGGTGATCCCATGTCACCAAAGCAAAATGCATGTATTCTGAAAAATACTTCAGAACCAAAGGTAGTTACACACTTCTGTGAAATTACTTTAGAATGTTCCTCTGTCATTTTCAGTTTCAAGTATTCTCTTAGGAGGATAATCCTGTACAGCCATAAGGTTGCAATACGTCACACGAATCTGTGTGAAACTCCAGTGGACATGAATACTTGTACTTCGAAAGACTGAAAGACTAAGGGGGTTTATATGTTTTTTTGTTGGTTTTTTTGGGTGGTTTCCTTCTTTTTAATCTGCATCTTGAAATCAATCCATTAATGTAGGTGTACATCCTTGGCTTTGTTTCAATGTGGTCAGAAAACACATACAGATGAAAGACCTAGTAAAAAAATTAGGTCCCATTCTGCAGTCAGATCTCTTCAAACTGACCTCTCAATCAATGCAGAGTCTGTAGATCCATCTGACTGGAGGCTTGGAACGATAATGAGCTTTATTCACAACATGATATTCCAAAGGAGATCATTGGTTTTTTACTACCCCACTGCTGCCTTGAAACCACAGGCTTTTAATGAAAGCTTGCGGTTGATCAATGGAATTTTTTGGCTATGTTTTTACATTTGATTTGCATTGTTGCACATTAGCAAATGTCACAGTTCATTGGTAGATGTGGAGGAAAAAGGCTTTGAAATTCTTTTTCAAAGTTGGAGGACTTGATACACACAAGTTATGTGACCCTTGTTCACTCTTGTTTTTTCCAAGCATTTTTGTTGAAGTATTTTCGTGCATTAATGTTAGTTTATGAATCCTAGATGAAAAATTTTCAGAGCCAAGTTTGAACTGAAAGCCTGAAAGAAGGTAACCTCTCTTTTCCAAAATGTTGGGCTACCTCACCAGTGTTCCTGAGTTCTGGTTTAGAATAGGAATGGTGTTATCCCTATTATTTTAGAAATGGAGCATAAAAAAGTAAAAAAGAATTGAAATTTTTTGTTTTCTTTTCCTGTTTCCACTGTGGGATCACACACATACACTCACTCTGGGAGCCAGGGGACAGTTGTCCTCACTGGTGATACAGGTGAGGTGTATCTTTACATTGGCATTGGCATATGGCACAACATAATGGGTAGTGGCTGACAGGATTTAGGCTGAACCACTTACACTGTGCCACTGTCCTGGATGGTAATGCTCAGTTTTCTATCATTTGGCTTGGGGCCCTTATTCTGAGTAAGAGAGAAGTTTCAGTCCTTTGTGTGTGGAACTTTCCACTCTAGGAGTCTTGCACATGTGTTATTGCAAGCCCCTCATTTCTTTAAGATGAACAAATGAAAAGTAGTTTTGAGGGGATTTTCATTCAAAGCTTTACTGAAATTGTTGAGCAAGGTGTGTTTGCAAGCTTCATGAACCATGGCCAGGTCCTAGTTTCTGAGATTAATTCGTTCCATCTGTTTGGTACCATTAAGTGCGTTTAATGGCACCAGATGGCTGAAAATTTTGTGGTAGTAAAATACTAAGAATCTAGTGTAAATTGAATGTTTCCACTGTGTAATTTCTCTTTCTTGTGCTTTGAAGCATGTTACATTTTCTGTTTAACCTGGAATTAGACTTTGCTGCCCTGTATCTATTCTGTCATCTCTTTAAGTATTTTTCAGGAACATCTTTCTTTCTAGCTTTCCAAAAAAGTGGTACCACTGAAGCTATTTCAGTGATTGTCAAAATAGGAACTTTACTGTATTCATGCACATACACATTCCTTTTTCAGTTTATCTTCTAGTGCAACGCATTCTACAAATTCCTGATGCACACATCTTTCTTTTTTATGGTCATTCTGCAGAGAAGTAAACTGCCAGGCTATTCTGTAACCATCTTTGATGTTGCAATAAATGCTGTGTTCTTTAAAGTTTTTTAACCTTTAACCAGCTAAAGAACAAATCAAAGAAGCAGATTTCTAGATAATTTAGAAAGACTATAGACACAGTAGATAAGTTGAAGTCTGTGTTTGCTGTGTATCAAACACTTTTCCTCCATGGGAAGACAGAAATTCATTGAGCAACTAGCTGACAAAAATAGATTTAGAGACCTTATGATTAAAATAAATGTAAATTTGAAATGTGCAATTATTTCCACTTGCAAACATGTATTTACAGGACTAATGTTTTAAATTTGCTTCAGTATGCACTAAAGATGCCCAGTGAATACATGCAGCCTGAAGCCTCCATATGTATGCTGCTCCAAGCAGCAGGTGCAAACCTGATCTCACAAAAGCTTCACCCAAGTCAAAGGTCAGTGACTGTTGGCAAATGTCCTCATGGCATCACTTGATGTGTGTGTATCCACTCGTTGCTTCAGGGGAGACTTGCTCATCCAGTGTTAAAACCTACTAATGTTTTATTGAGTCTTAGAGAGAGTTCAGCCTTATTCAGTTCAAAGTCCTCATCTGTAACCTGTGAGGTACTTGCCATCTCCATAGTAATCCAAGACATCTGTCCCTCCACGTTCCTTCCCAGAAGCCGCTTTGCTAGTGACTAAGTCATGCAGGGGACAACCTGTGCTTTAGACAGAAAATCTTCCTGTACCAGAAATTCATGGGATCCCATTGTATCAAATGTTAATTGTCTCCCTTTCGGGGTATAAATTAACTACCATTGGCTCAGATTTGTTTGTACCTTTAGAAATAGGTACATGCTGTCTGTCAGAGAGAGTAATGGCCAGCCTGAGCACCAGGCACTGAGAGTGACCCAGCACAGGACACCCTCACTTCCTGATGCAGTGACAGGGTCAGATGTGATAAGCACAGCTGGGTGCTGGGAGGGGTATTCACTGACAGCCCCCAACACGGTGGGGGAATGAACCAGGCCCGGGGTTCATTTGGGAGTGAGGGCCAGAAGTGCACACCTACAGCCCTGGCTGGACTGAAAGAGCACTCTCACAGGCAGCGTTGAGGGGTCTTCCCTCCCAAGTGGAGGCTGGGCAAGGACATTAGGGCCTGTAAGTTCCCTTAGGGCCCTCAAGCTATCACTAGCAATTTTGTAAGTGCTAAATGCTAAAGTTAAGGCTACAGAGGTTGACAGTGCTCAGCTCAGCTGAAAGCCCTGTACTGAGGTAGTTTGTCGTGGACCCGTCTCACTGTATCAGTTCATGTGGTAGCTCTGTATATATGCTGGCCCCTTACCATTTGCTGAATGGAAGAATCTGTGCATATATTAGTTATTTTGAACTAGACATAATTATTTGGATTTGTATTGTCTTAAATGCTAACTTTTTAGAGTTTATTTATAGCTCTAATTCCATTCTTCCTTTTTGTTGTGGGTTTGTTGGGTAGGGTTTTTCTGCATGAGAGCAGATCAAAGCATGAAAACCGAGTTTGTGGGTGGATGCAAGTGGTGTGCGCAAGAGACACAAGAGAGCGCATGAAGGTTACATTTCCCTCTCTGGCAGCTGCTGTCCAGCAGAGCAGGTTATCTGGTTTCTGCTTAGCAACAGAGACTGCACAGAGGTTTGCTTAGAACATTTAGCCAGGGTGGACACTCTGTCCATAAGCTGCTCTTCATACTAGCCTCCATAAGCTGCTCTTCATACTAACCTCCATCTCAAGGGAATTTTTATGTTGTCATGTTTCCACAGGTAGGTTTCACAAAAAGCACTGAAAACCTTGAGGAACTATTATGTATTATCACCATGTATTGAAACTTTTATGTTAACTGTTACCTACGGCAGTCTAGGAGAAAGAAAGATAGTGTAAGAGGTAATGAAGAGAGGCCACAATTCTGTGTTTGGCCTTGCACCACAGGTGAAGTTAGCAACAGGTCTTTTAGTATCTCTCTTCCCAAATAGCCTGACTCAGTGATAATTTTATGTTGTCCTCTTTGAATGAAGAATACGCTTCCCAAAGTGTAGATGAGCATCTCTTATTTCATTGCTGCAGTCAATGCAATGAAGCTTGCTCAATGGGATATAGTCTGGGCATCTGTAAAAAGTGAGGGATAAAATGCAATCCCTGGAGTTTAGCAAAGTGAGATGGTTCCTGAGGTTCCAGCAGCAACTCCAGTACCCAGAAAGGTTGCAGCTCCCTGAGGTTAAGCAAGGGATGCCCTGCAAGCACTTCTCCTAGTACTGCTTTGACTAATTGTCGTGCTGTTCCACCCTGTACATCCTAACTGTACCTCTTCTTGGTGTGTACTGAGTCCCTGTGCAGGGAGACTTTGAGCCTATATTACTTAAAACACTATCAGTGAAAAGTTGGTCTATTGTTGGGTCTTGTTACAGTATTTTATTACAACTCATAATAGTATACACTTGAGCTCGTTATATTCTTCTATATGCACAGTCTGAAGGCCTCAGCTTGAATTGGAGGAAACCAGCATCAGCATGTTAATGTGCCTGTGTCTGCTGGAGCACTATGAAGTAATACCTGTAAGCAAAGAGGGCTCCTGAAGAAAAAGCTGGAGTTAGATGAAAACATTTCTTAACTTACTTTAGAGCAGCAACACATCTGTTCTTGCTGTCATAATTACTTTGTTCTGGCTCAGCAAGGTTCCCAAAAAGAAAGTCTCTTTGGTAAAGACTGCAAAATAATACTGTGTTGTTTTTCTCTTCATGTGAGTGGAGCCACCAGTTACTCACGCTAATGTCTCATCTTACGAAACTTGAAATCCTCAGCAAGGTTTTGTTAGTACAAATGCAACTATTTTTTACTATTCAGAACATCATGTTCAAGTAAACTGTAGACTTCAAGTTATTTCTGGCATCCAGGGCATAGTTTGTGAACTGATATGACAGTATCTCATATAAATTTTCCATCTGGATGATCACAGTGCAGTAGAAATTTCTTGCTGTGTTGTCAAGCTAGAACCAACTGTTGTCACTGGCTGACCTTTGTTTTTAAGTACGTGGGAACATTACTGAAACGCTTCACATAATAGAGAAGAGCTGTTTCTCTGTAGTGCAGTGAATATCTTTGTTGCCAAAGACTTCATTCATCTCCTTGTTTTGAATGGAGCACAAGATTCCCTGTTCTCGCCCACCAAAACTTTCTAAAAGTATAAATGAGCCAATTTCTTACCACTTAATCTCACAAAATGTCCCGTAGGAGTCAGTGGCCTGGTCTAATGAATAAGAGTTAGAAAATCAAGTCCTAAAACAAGGCCAGCAAATGTTTTATTGTGCTCTGACATGTGTAAAATTGCTGAATACAAAATACTGTGTGCCCCAGGTGCGTCAGTGAATAATCCTTTTTGTTTTTTCTTAGTGCAAAATGATTGAGTTGGTTACAAGATTAAGGAGGTTTAAAGGACATATGAAGGAGCACTCTGATGGGAACATTGATTATTAATGACTTATTGATGAATGTAAGGGAAATGCTAGCCAGCTAAAGGCTGGAAAATTATCAGCTCCAAAGAATAAGAAGCTTGTACTGAGAAACTGGTGAAAGCCCTCTATTTAATGCTGGTACTTTGTTTCCTGAGTTTCATTTGGTGATTCCTCTTCAGAAAAAAAGCATGAGCTGTGGGGAAGTACCAATCTTTTCACCCACCCCCTCTTTTTTCTTAGGTAAAAATATCAAATTAAAAGCAGTAAAGAATATCTGGTAGCAGATGTTTCTGTAACACATAGATCATCATAGATGGAATATCCAGGCAGTACATATAGAAGCTGGCCCTGCTGCAGCGGTTTTCCAAAGCTTATTCCCACATAACAGGGAAAGAGGTTTGAAAGCTTTTGGAGAATTCTGGTTTACTTCTTTCTTCAAAATGCAGTAATGTTCATGTCAAGCTCCTATTAGCCAAGTTAGTTTACAATACAACATACCAAATGCTTGAATAACTTCTGTACCATCCTCATTGCCTTCTTTCTTTCTATGGTGTCTCTACTCTGTTGATGGAGAAGTACAGTTTTGAGCTGCAAGGAGGGGGGCAGGTTTTTCCAAGTGCTGAATTCTGTGGTGCAAGACAACTCTCCTTTCACAGGCTGGTGCAATGGCAAAAATGTGTTGTTTCATGGGGAGAAATGTGCTTTCTTTTCTTACAAATTCTGAAGATGTAAACAGTTATGGAAATTTAAATATAAAATATGGTCATGTATTTCTGCTGTGGTGCCCTTTTGGGCTCATTATCCGTGGTCCTGATACATGTGACTGTAAATCACTATCAAGTTACTATACAAGTATCTCATTGGTAAAGATACTGTAGTTTCCTCCTGAGTCACGACCGATGGTTTCAGAGAGCTGAGAAGACAACTTGTGCCTCTCGGTCAGATTGCATCCCTAGAAATGAAAAGCATTGTTGCAATCGATCATGACAGTGACACAAGACTTCCCCACTCAGTTAATTACTTCTGGTGGTTGGTTGTTTTTTCTGGGCTTTTTTCTCTGCAGTGATGGATAATTTCTCAGAAAATGGTTGCCAAATTAGTATTTTGTCCTGTCGTTTTCATTATCTTGCTTAACTGGGTTCCTTTTCCTTCTGATACCACTGCTGCTGGACCAAGTGGCTGCATTCTCCAGAGTGTTCTCTATTGGGTGTGTAGCATCTCGTGCATTTCCCTGTGTGCTCCAAGACATAAACTAGATACCTAGACAGCATGAGAAAATGGGTATTATAAAGACAAGAAAGGTACAAAAACCAGCCTTAGGGCCTGGGGAGATACCTAGGACATGTGCCATCTCCGTCTAAGCTCTTTGGTAGTATGTAAACAGGTTCAGAGTTGTTCTTAGAAGTTCTGAAGTGGCTTCAAAAACTACATAGTTCTAAATGGAAGACCGTGTTTATATGTTTTCCTATAAGAATCAGAACAAAGGAATATTAATAGCTGCCTGCACATTGTAACATTTTCTGCATAATGACATTTTGCAGGCTTGATATAATTTTCTGCCATGTGCATTAGGCCATTAAATGAGAGGTCTTTAAAATTATCTCACCAGAACAGGGTTTTTTTCCAAACAACACCAAAAGAAGATGAGATCAAAGAATTTCATAAAAGGCGCTTTCCACAGCTTATCTGTCATCAAATAAAGGTATTAGGGAAATGGCCTGAGAAGCTTTTCCTACTTGATACCCCTTTTGAACTCCAAAACACACCATTTCTGCAGAGAATTCCAGTTGTGTGTCTCCTTTGTATGAGAGGAAGGGCATAAAGAGCATGTTACACCAGCTAGCACCCTTCTGGGGTCCCTGCTCTCAGGCCTTGCTTGGGTTTTCAAGGAGCAGGCAGGGATCAGGGTTGCTGTCCCAGGGAGCAGCAGTTCTTCCCATGCTCACCATGGCTACCAAAACTGCAGCTTGGGGCAGACTGAAAGATTTGCACCGACTCCCACAAAAATCCATCAACAACAGAACACAATCTCTCCAGGATCATTTGGAGTTAAAGACTTTCCCAAAGTTAGAAGTGTTTGTGCTTCTGTTCATTCCTAAGGTTGGATGGTAGGAGCTGATGAAATGGCAAGGATTTGATTTGTTCTGCATTTTCATTGCATGCCCTCGGCTAAAAAATTCCACATATTACAGCATTAAATATTTAATCCTGATCTAAACCCTATCTGAGCTAGAGAGAATCTCACCACTGAACACTGTAGATACTATGTCAGAACATTAGATATTATATTACAGGTGTCACAGAAAGCATTCACATAGGCACAAGGCATAATATCCATTAGTAACTGAGAAGAAAAAAACCACAAAAATCCTACTCTTTTTTAAAGTGGGAAGAAGCTAAAAGAAATAGAATGAAATGTTTGCATTCCTATGATAATATTTAGGTATTAATGTGAAATTTTTGTCTGTTCAAGAAACTGAAGTAGAACTAGAATTTTATGTCATATTCTCCATGAGTAAACTGGCAGTACTGTGGACAGCAGGCTGACAGCTATCCACCTGCTGTTTCTGTGCTACATTGAATTAGTCTAAACTTCACCTTTTTTAAAGAACAGGATTAATGACATTTTGAATCATATTCCCTTTTTACTTGCTCTAGGATGAGCCTGATACACCAACTAATCCAATGCATAGTGAATTTGGTGCAGATAATAATCTGACAGAATTCATTATCTGAAAAAACAGTAGGAAGTCTGTATTCAAACATCAGGTATTTGTAAACTGCGCAGTAAAAAGCTCTGTGTAGGGGATGTAACCTTCATTTGTTATTCTGATGTGTGTATTATTGTTAATTGCAGCTTCTAGGGTATAGATTCTATTCATGTTCAGACTTTATCATATTCTAAGATGTATGGTACTGACGAAGGCCTGTACATTTTAAAAGTGATGTTTAAGCCAGTGAATTTTGATGGCTACTGTAATGTGGATTAGGAACAACTAAGCTTCTCTAGAAGTATTAGTGCTAAGGGATAACTAAATGGTACAATTTTTCACTCTATGAATCTGGGGCAGGCTGGCTTCTCTTCATTTTGGACAGCTTTAGAGTGTTCTTGGATCTCTCTTTGGAAAAATCACTAAACAAGACTTCCTTCTTGAATGCCAGTCTAGGTAAAACCTAGTAATCTCTTGACATTTTTTGAAAGAATAGGTGATGTCCAAGAGGTCCTGGCTAATATTTCCTGCTCTGAACCCTAAATTGTAATTTCCATAGTGCTGTGACCTGCTGCTGGCATATAGTAAGTCCCCTACCCCCAGCCAGCCGCTTCATCTCGATGTACATACACCAGCCATATTTTCCTTGTGAAACAGTATGATGGGATGCGTTAAGGGCATGAAAAACATTTGAAACACCCCATTCTGTTCCAGTATCAATTGATACTCCACACAGAGGCAACATAAATCTCCCATGACAGAAGTGACATACCAGGTCTGCTTTATGAAGATTAGAGATCTCAGACAAACATCTTGCTTAAAAACCCTGTTCCAGCAACTCACATTATAGATGAGTAAATGCTACAGTGCAAATCTTTACAGTCATACAATGTAAAGGTTTTGAGAACCTCTGAACTGTTTCTGAAAGCACTATTTGGAAGCTAATTTGTAGCTTTTTATGGCCCTTAACATGATAGGATATAGGAGGATATGAGAGAGAGATTCTTTTCTGAGAATCATTCCAGTGTCTCAAGGAGGGCCAGCTCTACTTGAAACCATTTTCAGGCCTTTAAAAGTGATTTTTATCCCACAGGCTCCCAATTGACATGATGTCTGGGGGCTCTGCAAACAGAATAGAAATACTTTGAGGTCAGTTTTGTAAAATCAAGAAAAAACAGTGATCGGTTCTTTGCATGAGAAACAAAGGTAGAAAGCACAGAAGTGTTTCTCTGGAGGTAGTATGCAAGTTTCAGCACAGCTAGGGCTTGATATTTTGAGTAATGTAAGAACAATAAGTAAAGCAAATGGGTTGCAGCAGTGGAAAGATTTCCCAATGGAATTTTCTGTAAGTACTGAAATGGACTGCCAGTGGAGGACAAGGAATGCTTAACAGAGGTGATTTTTTAATAGCTGATCAGAATAATTTCAGTAACTTAGGCAATTTTCTGACCTGTGAGGCAGATTATGTTCAAGGAATACAGTTCAGTACTGGCTTATGATAATCAGGGGACTGAGAGGGGAACAGAACATTTCTGGCAAAGCAAGAGACCCTGCTGCAATCAAGTACAGACAAACCCACCTGCCCTCCTGCAGACCAGACTAGCAGAGGCTTCTGCTTCTAGGTCTTTTCTGGCCAAAAGGAGTTTGCTCAGCAGGACTGTTCAGGTTCATAGTTAGTTGACTGTCTCACAGAGCCCAGAGACTGCCTTGCAGCACTGAAAAGGTTACTTCCCCTTGGCTTAGGTACAGCTGATCCTGCCTGTCATTTCTGGGATAAGCTAGATGACCTTGCAAGACTTCTTTATCCAATTTTGTGTGGTTCTCTGACTCTCTCTTGTCTGTGTTTTGAGGTCATGCTTTCTTTCAAGGACAAAAACTAGATTCAAAATTGAATACAGGGCAAGTCCCTAGCTATAATAGTATGCAGCAGCTTGAGAGAAATTTGACGTGTCCGATTGACAGAAACATCCTTTAATACAAAATCTGAATGTGTGCAATTTTTGTTAGGTGGAAGATGCAGATATCCTGTGTGAAATTTAAGATAGCAGTTCCTATGTACAGGGCATCTATTCCAAGAAGTATGTGATTCTTAGAAAATGTTCCCTTCTTATTCGGAACTCCATGAACGCCTGGTACAAAACAGGAAAAACAACACAATTAGCCTTGCGTATAAACACTGAAATCAGAGACAGATAAGGTGTCATAGTGTCCTGTTGAAGATTGTTACTGTAAACTTCAAAAAGGGAAAAATGAACAGGAGAGTGCTTTTTGCTGTTTTCTTTAGTATTGAACCTGGGTTTTCTCTTAGTTTTGTATCTGTACCTCCTAATGGTGGGATTGTAGAAGATGAATCTGCCATCCTGGTTAGTCTTCTGCTCGGGGTGTTGAAGGCTTGCATACAGTTTTGTATACAGTGTGCCTGTGCAATTTCCATCAGAAGCAGGAAATGTTTATTCAAGTTCTGAGGGGTGGGACAGTTGCTATAGTTTTAGGTAATTTTAAACAAACTGTTTGAGCATCCTGTTTAAATAGAGTTAAGTAATCACAGTTTCATACTAGTTGGAAAAGAATTCCATACATGCATGATATGAATAAAATATCATCTTACAGAGCATACCAAGGTGATCTATTTATCTGTCTTCTTGTGCAATCAAAGTTATATCTTTTACTTTTGTTTTGCAACAAATTTGGTGGCTGAACATATTCCGTTATGTAACAGTGCTCTACTAGAATATGAACTATTCTGCATTTAAATTTACCTGTACTTAATACACATGTTAATTTTGTTGATATTTTTAGTAGCCTCAGGAGAAATCTAATTCAAATACTTTCTGAATTTTTGGGGGAAAAAAGTGTGTTCACACAGAGAAGTCAGTTTAGGGAACTAATGAGAATCATTCTAGGAAGAACTAGGAAGAATTCATTCACAGCCAGTTGTATGAAAACATAAATGAAGGAAAAACTAGTAGTTGGAATGCACTGGTAAGATTTTTTTTAAGTCTTCTTATCTTTATTTATTTATTGAGGGGTCTGTGTTTGATACTTTTACTGAATTCACTGTTTTTAAGTGTTGTGAGGGTAGAACAAAGGGAGACAAAAAAATAACAGTGGAAAGATTTGTTCTGAGGCTTGTGGCACAGATGTCAGATTTGAAACTGGGAGACCTTTGGTTTGTAGTATTTCATTAATGAGGCTGTGCTGGGGTGCATGTTGGGTCCCCCAGGTGGTAGGACTCATTGGAAAGGAAAAAAAAGTCTGTATTCTTCATATTGCAGTGATAATTGTATCTGGCCTTATGTCTGTCAATGGATTGTCTTCGAGCTGCAATCTAATGTTAATGAGATTTTAAGTGGAAAACAAACAAAGGACAGCCAGGTTAATGACTGATAACAATTAAGAAAATCTTTTAAGGACTGCACAATAAATAATATAAACAATACATCAAAGTCTTTCCATGTCTAAGCTTTCATACAGGGTTTACATAGGAGCTTGTTCTTCAACAATGGTATTATTCCACATCTAAACAAGTAATAGACTCTATAGTGTCATCTGTTAAATGAAAACTGATTGGCAAGATTATCTGGTTTTACTATGAGGAAGGTCTTGGTCATTAATCACACCTTCACAAAAAGGAGCTTCACAAAAAATTGAGTCTGTTACGTCCTGAGAGTTTATTACTATTGATGTTTTTGGAAGTCACCCCCCCCTTTTCCAGATAAAAAGCATGTACCTTTTGTTTCTAGCAGAAACAAAAGGTAGAAGCTCTATCCAGTGGAATAATGTCTAAAAGAAAAAGTGAATATAAACTGGCATGGAGTGCACATGATATATAGGCGATGTTAACAAAAAGTATGTAAATAAAACTAAAAATCAGAGAATGGTTTTGAAGAAGGAAGGCTCTGGGAATAATCAGAAGAAAGAATGAAGGGTTGGTTAGTAGTATTTACTGTAGAGCTATTTTGAATGTCAAGGAGGATGAAAAATGAAATTGAGGCACAATCGAAGGAGTGGAATGAGAGAAAAGATGAAACCAGATTTCTAGTTTGAGTGACAAGTGAACTCCAGATAGTGATAGCGAGAGACTAGACAAGAAGTTGCTTTTGGAGTCCAGTTTTGATGAAGACACGAAGTATGCAGGAGACTATCTCAATTAAGAAAATCAAGAGGTGAGACTGGAATGATAGAGATGTTAAGACAGACAATTAGACATTCCAGTATAGTAGTTATAGTCAGAAAATACTTGGGAAATACAAAGCAAAGTTGAACTTTTTTTATCTTGACTTCTAGCCAGTTTATTTCATGTCCACTTTGCTTTTAAAATCTCTTACCCATGCTCTCTGCTCTGTTTTTCTTTCCATTTATTATTTTAAGTATTCTCATTCAACCATACCTTTTGAGAAATTCAAGGAAAAGCAGGTATGACTAAGGGCTAAAATAAACCCTGTAAAGAAACTAATTACCTCAGAAAACATATTAGTTTACTTTGCAGTACTTCTTTTTTGCTTTATAGATGCCAAGAGAGGATTAATCTAAAGTCTTTGTTTGTGATTTTGGCCTTTATTTCAGTTTATATAATTAAAGAGTTCCCAGGACTGCTTTACATTTATTTTGTTCATCAAAACATACTTCTCAAATGTTGTGAAAACTGAGTCCAAAAATAATGCAGTCCAAACCTAACCCATTCAATTTTCTCTTGGAACACAATCAATGATAAAGTCATACCTTGTATCTCTTTTTTAACTGAGTAAATGCTGTGTTGTCCCTTAGTGTATAATTCTTTAGAGCAGTCACTTTATGTTCCCCCACTTCAATATGATACCCTGGTGACACATGTACTGAGATGCATGTATCAGGCAGCATGCAGTTATTTCACAATTACTGTTTGAGGATTAAATCCTCTCTGCATTGAGGTCAGAGGTCTTATTGGGTCACTCTGTGTGTATGCTTACCTTATGATAGAAAGGCAATACACAGAGGGTTAGGAACCTCTATTTTGATCACTAATTTTTAATGAAAGATGGGGGGGGAAGTAGTGTGTCTGTTGTTGTTGAGGTTCTGGGAAACAGGAGAAAAATGAACTTAACCAATCTCAGCTCATATTCATAAAATATTTTCTCGTCTCTTGCATCCTCTTTTCACATAAATTTGAGTCACAGCTGATCATGTCATTGTCCTGACTGAAAAAAGACCAGAGAGTGGTTTTAAGAAAGTAATTTTCATAGGGATTGAATGTATTTCATAAAAGAGATAGCATCTTCTAATGCTGAAACTGTGGCCTGTTGTGCATATGCATGTTGTGTGTCTTATTGTTTACCCATGTTAGTGGGTGCAAATTAGTATTTTTCTTCTCTCAAAATGAAACCCTTTCTGAGACTCACTGCAAACAGAACAGACCCTTCAAACTTTCTTTCTTTCCTACCTGTGAATTCTCATCTGAAATGTGCAACCATGACAGCTGGAAAAGTAACTTGAAATACCCATGTGTAGCACAGAAATGCAACAACAGAGCAATTTCAATCACTGAGCTGTTAATTCTGTTTTTAGTAGGTATGCTTTTGAAGAGGTAGTCAACTAAGCTGCAGAATCTGCCAGAAATACCCCTTCCAATTGAGAATAGGATGTGCATAATAAGGAAGATGTGAAAGAATGTCGAAGAGTTAGCACTCTCTGGCTCTGGGAATGGAGCTGCTCCTAAGGCTTTCATTCAGACTATCTAATGACAAGACATTCTGCTGGACAATCCAGGTTAAATTTTTGCTTGGCTAAACTGGAAATGTTCTAAAAAAGACTGAACCAAAGTAAAATATCCTGAAGTTTTAGCTATAAACAATTTCTGATATTTACAATTGGCAATTAGTCATTTGGTGAGTGTCACAAAAAACACTGGTTCTGCTTTGATTATTGAGTATTTAATATAAAAATGATACAGTGTATATCCTGACCTGTTAGGAAATGGCCCTGATCTACACAATTATGTCAACCATCCTTTTTGCATTGTTTTGGGGGGAAGGGGTTTTGCACCATCCCTAGCAGTTGGCAGAGTGGTGATATGACTTTTGGGAGCAGCAGCACTCAGCTCAGTGGCAAATTGAGGATCACCATTCAGGAGTCACAGTTGCAAGACACTGCACAATCGCTTTGCATCAGCATCGTCTGTTTTGTACTTGTGATTCGGGTGCAGCAGAAAGCTGTTGGGAATGAGTATGGCTGCTCAGGAGAATGGGAACTGCAGTTTCCTTCTCCTGGCTGTGCTTACTCACATCAAGACTGTTGGCTTTGTAAAGGTTAAAATAGCACTGTAAGGTTCGATTTCAACAAGTGTTAGGAGAAGCTACTTTAGCCAAATGTTCATCAGACACTCCCCAGCCTGTGTTGCAAAGAGACACTTGTACGCAAACTGCTCTTCAGAAATAGTCTGTAACAAAGGACAATGTCTGCATCTTCTTCTTAGGGATGTTAAAAAGAAGATGGTATTCAAAGCCAACACTAATGTCAAGAGATCTGTGCTATGATTTTGAATGTTTATCATCAGTAGTGCTGAGCATTGCAAAAAGAACAAAGGCATGGCTCTGAAGACATGCTCTTTTGAGTGTACGATACAGCCAGGAGCTTTTATGCTATTCTGCAGTAGGTTTTCCTTAGTAAAGAATGGTAAGAAAGATGCTGGAAAATGTACCAAAGTTGTTAGCAATGTTTTACCAAGAATGCCAGTCCACCTGAATCCTGAATTTGATCCAGTCTGGCAGTCTCTGTGTTCCCAAGATATGGGGGGAAAGGCACAGGGGTTTTTTTTCTGCATCCTCTTTCTGTAATCAGCAAAAAGTCAGCCAAACATTTCTAGCCTCCTCCAGGAAACGTCCCTGATAAGTATAACATTTAGGCACTTAATGAGCAGGATTAATGCACACTTAAGTTTAAGGTTATTTTTAAGTGTTGTGCCTTGAATCTAAGCTGCAGAGTAGATGATTAAAGACAAATGGCAAACATTTATGAATTTCTGGACTTATATATGTAAACTCTGTAATCTGCAGGCTTGGATTCACTTGTAGGAGGTTAATTGACTTCCATCATCTGTTGGTTTTGTTTGTCCAAAGCAGTGTTGCATCTTGTCTCCTTTTCTTCAGTCCGGCACACCAGACACCATGAGCTGCAGCCTAACTGCAGTGTGATGTGAAAGCTGGAGAGGGGCTTCTTTTGGTGAAGTCCCATGATTACACACCAGTGTACTGTGTGACCGGAGAATGAAATGCTAGTGTCACATGAGTGAGGAGTATATGCACAGATCTGTTCTCCACATCATATGAGAATTACCTCCTCCTCTGTCTAAACATATAGATGCATATAGATGTAGATGATTTACAGTAAAGAAATAATGTAAATTCGGCTTCAAACCAAGGGTGAATGGGCAAGGAGTTGACAATTTAGGGCTGTTAGTATAGATCAGAGAGAACTATGAAAATTAATAAGAAACATTTACAAAAAATAGGATATAAATTATATCAAGTGGAGGTGTGTCATTTCTTTGCTTCTGTCTTTACCTGCATTGCCAGTTTAGACCATAAATGGTTTAAGATGCCAAGCACTCAATTTATTGATGTTCTCAATTCTGGCTATTTCACTGAGTGCTGCTTTTGAGGTTCTTTTCTCTGAAACACACCAAAATGGGGTGATTGCCTGAGAATCAGTTCCTGTTCTCAAGTAAAGTTCATTTCTAGTTCTCTATCATAGAAATAAGCTTGAAATCTTAAACTTTGAAGTGAGATGCATCAGACAAAAATAAAAATAACCTGATATGTATTTTAATAATGGAATTATATTTTATTGTCTTACGAGAGGTGAGGCAATTGAGAAAGTCCTATGTAAGTGTTTGAGATTGGCAGCAATGGTTTCTATAGTTTAGCAATCCTAATTTGTTTTTACATAATTTGGGAAAGATGTTTTGCAGACAAAGTAGCTGGTAGAAGATAAGAGAAGAAAAAAAGAGCCTGAAATTCACCTAGCAGCCTGGCAGTAGTTAGCAGAATTGACTTTATCTCTCCATTGTTATGGCTAAACTTTAAAAGAAGCGGCATCATTTAAGTATCTCCATTATTATATAGAATTGATTATAATTCCATCTGTATTTGTTGATGTGAGAAGATCTATGTCTGTGTTGCTTATTACTACACTTTGATTCTATTCCCTTTTTTCTCTTTTCTCACTTTGAGACTCTTGTCTCGTTTTCTGTAGGTTTGGGGGATTTTGGTTGTCAGCTTTTCCCTTTTCAGGATTGTAGCATTTGTTTCTTTCATTTCTTGACGTAAATGCTCCAGTCGCCTAAAGTGTAGCTTCAAGCAGTCCTTTGTGTTGTTAAAAGAAATTAGCTAAATAGCACTGTTTAATTAATTTCAGGACCGCCTCTTTTTCGTCATGGAATATGTAAATGGAGGAGACCTAATGTTTCAAATCCAGCGCTCACGCAAATTTGACGAACCTCGATCCCGCTTTTATGCAGCAGAGGTCACATCAGCACTCATGTTTCTTCACCAACATGGCGTCATCTACAGGTACTTTTTTTGATCAAAAATAAAGTATTCTTGAGGTTTCAGGCTGGTTTCGGCTGAAATCCTCTGTCTCTTAGCAACCAGATTTAGATTAGTTGTTTGTTCCAATTTGCTTACATAGAACTTTTTTTGGCTGTTTATCATTGAGAATGTTAACATTTGAATAGCCCCTGCAGCAGCCGCCAGCTGTGTGTGCCAGTTCTGTATTATAGTTCAAATAAAGCGGTTTTGAAAAAGCTTGGCACAGGGAGACCCAGAGGTGACCTTTCTGCGGATCGGCGCAATCTCTTCACTTTCCTCTCTGTGCCATAGATTTCCTCTTGGTTTCTAACTCCCTGCCACTTCCTGAGTTTGTTTGTCCTAGTTGTCTCCACTTGGATACAGTCGGGATGGTCGTTTGCAATGCTTTACTTATGCCCCTTCCTCTTGACTGTTTGGGTGAAGGCTTAGTCACCAGCAGGAAGTAGCTCTTTGCAGGCAATTTTGATTTGCTTGCAAGTGCCCTGCATCTATTTGAACCTCCCTCCACCCCTGCCCAGCTCTCTAATCTTCAACACCCATGCACACATACACACGAAAGCGCATATTGTTGCACTGTAGTGAAGAATGATTTAGGGATAGGCTTTTATTGTTAAATGTAAGGAATCACTTTGAGAATTTTCACTCTGATGTTAATGTGTTTAAGCCCTTTATCTTGTCATTTCACCCTTCCTCTCTCTTTTTATTTGTTTTTAGCAGCCTGTCATTGCTTGTGATAAATTTGGGCTTTCACAAGCAGCATGCTTTACAAGGTTTGTGATACATTCCTGTCCTGTCTACTAAAAATTCTGAGTTCTGTGGATCTAACTGAGTTCTGATATTCTCTTGCTCTTCTCACCCTCTTTCAGTTTATCAGTTTTGATTTGGGGTAGTCGTCTCAGGGACACGCAGCCTCAGATTTCTTGAGCAGAAACATCATGATGAGAATGTGGAATTTGACGCATCCCTAGATTCACACTGAGTACTAGAAATCGAAAGAGGTGAATTCTAGATGTTTAGTAACCAGGCCTGAATGGTAACTTCTACAGAAGCCATTGGCTCTCTCTCCAGCTGAGATTCAAAGAGAAACTTCTCAGATGATGAGTCTCCTTTCCAGAAGCATAGCAAACAGCAGGATATTGCATCTTCTGAGCAAAATAAATCTCTGTAAAAGCAGTCTTTAAGTCAAAAATCCAGTTTTCTTTTGAAAACTATTTTGCTAGCTGCAGCTCTTAATCTCCATCTTTTAACAGCACCGATATGATGTTTGCATACTGGGTTGGACTTTCAGCCCTACCACTTTGCATAGGTTTGTTTTCAAGTGCTGAAAATCCAACACATTTCTTACCTTTGCTACCTGTATCACATTTCCTATCCGTTGTCTGCATTTATTTCCAAAGCTATGTATTTGTGCATTAAGATAGTAGAATATGGCAACTTTAGAGTTTACAAGTATCCATCATATGAGAAACAGACAAGATTGGTACTTTAAGAGGTGAAGGATTTTGTTTCCATAAAAAGATTTGAGCTAATTTCCTCTTCCTGGAAACGAGTTTAGACACTTTGTAATTAGCATTAGTGATTTCTGTGATCCGGCAAGAAAGAATTGGGAAAATTCCCTTCCCCTTCTCTATATGAGTGTGCATTCATTCTGCCTCTTCCCTTGCTGATCCCATCCTTCGATACACATCCTCTTTCTCTCCTCTCTTTCTCTTTTCTCCCTCTTTTCCATTGTCTTATATGTAGCTTCTGCTGTGTGTTGGCTTTTAGCTGCATTAAAGAGCTTCATGTGCCTGCATTCTTTCTATGATGTTTTATCATCAGAATACTTCAATCCCAAGAGAAATGTCATTCTGATGAGAAAATGTGTGGTAATTTAAGCCTTGTAAGATGCTCTCAAATTCTGATTCAGAGACTTTGCTGACATGAGTTTGGCATGCTATAGTAAAACTGGAAATTGTTAATGGCATGTTTTGTTGGGTGATTATCAGAGAGGCAAAAGATAAAAATTTACATGAGTTGTAGGATGAAAGGAGAAATTAAAAAAGGCAACAGGAAAACCCTTAGGAACAGATTTAGTTGTATTCTGCTTTGACACAGGCGTTTGGGTCTGGCCATAGTTATGTCCGTAAGAATAGCTCATTTGCCCAACTGGGGGATAATAGGAGCTTCAACTATTGGTAAAATGTATATCCCAGTTACTATATAAAATACAAGTAGAAGGAAGAAGTTAGAGATTATTTTAAAAGAATTAACCATAAGAAAATGTCACCATTCATAGTGTGCCAGGCCCTGAGAGAATGCATTTGTTGATGTCAGGCATGTGTTAGAATAGTTGTCTGTGTCTTGCACAGAAGAGTTTCAGCCTGATTATTCCATACCTTACTGCATCATTTATTACAACATTAAAAATGCATTGGGATCAAGTCATTCCTTTACATGTGCAAAGCTCTTACTAGCTGGCAAACAAGGAAAGGAAAAGAAGGGGGGGAAAGAGAAAAGAAAACCTATGCTCCTGAATAACTACCAGTCATAACTACCTAACATGCCTTCAGATATTTTAATAAAGAATACTTGTCTTCTGTGTAATTATATCCCTAGAAAAAACACTGTGGTGTGAAATTAATGGTTATTCTCCAAAGTGGGAAATGCTGCTTGTGTGGGCAATACTTCAAGGAAAGTGGGGAATATATAAATAAACTAAGATGTTTGATGGGAATGCAGGTTTCAAAATAGCTGCTATACCTTCTGATCTTTTTTCAGCCATGTATGTGGAAGTATTTGTTTGGAGCTAAACAGAGTTATATTTTTGGAAGTAAATAACTAGCTTTAGCTCATGCTTTGGCTTGTTGGTTAGATTTTTAGAAAGCGCTATGATGATACTAAATGATCATCTTTTATAATAACTAGTTTATCCTCATTTCCCCTGAAGTTCAAAGAGAAAGCTAACTTCTGTTTGGCAGTAGAAATTCTTCTGGAAGTTACATCTTTGCAACTGGCCCAGCGCTTGTTCCCAGACTTGTCCAGTTATCTGTGAGCTCACTGGAATTATGTACCTTTCTTCTGTTTATCGAGTTTATGTTGGAAATAAAGGTGAACCTCACAGTTTTTATACATAAAGATGCTGCTGTTGCTAAATGCATTTTGTATGACAGATGAACTTCAGGATAATTTTCAGTGTGGCATTGTTCAGGGTATAATGTTACTGGGTTTGTGTCAAAAACACTTCAACAACTTGATAAAAATATTTGCATTATCCCTGCCACCTTCCCTCTCATCTGGCATTCAGCTATTTGGGCACATGTCAAGCTGGGGCCTGATAATACAAGTAGAGTCAATCAGACACTAGAGAAGTTTCAGTCACAGTTTCTGGCAGTTGTTGTTCGTGTTATGCAATTGCACTGCTTTAAAAAAACGGATGCAAGCCTCAGGAATTCAGGGCTAGACTGTGAATCTTGTTTTACCTGTGAGCTGAGCTGCACTTTGAACTCGGTGATGAAAGGTTGTGGACTATGTTCACTGTCACCTCTCCCTGGAGTTTATTGTTTTTAAAGTCAGTCATTGTCAGCTTAATGCATACTGTCATGTAGAGAAGTTGCAACAAACAGGGTATAGAAACTGCCAGTTCCATATTCCCCTCTTGTAACTGATGCAATGTTCCTGTGCACTTTTTGCAGGTCTGTGTAAATGTTACATGTTCTTGTTTCACCCGCAGTTGTCAGGCTGAGGACAGGAGTATCCGGTGGGTGTTTCTGTCTCTTGTTGTAGGAGTTCAAGTGAGGTGACTCAAGTGACCCACTCTGGCCTGAAATGCATACAAAGAACTGCTGTCTCCCCAGGCTTGGACACCAGCACTAGAATGGGGTATTACTTCATTATCATAAATGCTGGTGTCCCCAGTTCTTATATGATTTAGGGAATAACTGTGTGAGCTACAAGCCTTGTTTCAATGAAGACCCGAAGGGCCAGTAGTTACATGTCTGTTGTGTGATCTCTGGTGTGCTCCAAGACTATTCAGGTGATTAAAAGGGATGCTCTCTCTGAAATACGAAAGAAGGAAACTATGTACACAACTGCAGTTCACCTGAGAGGATGAAAAATGTCTTACCTGGGATATTAGTGTCACCTTCTATGGGTTAACTCATTCTTTTGGTTTCGAATGTAAGGTCTGTGAGATGTTGCCTTCAAATCGTTGAGCACCTGGTCATGGGGGAGTCCTCATTCATAACGGAGGGTCGTAATGTTCCTCCGCAATATGAAATAATAATCCAGCCTGTAACTTGCTGCAGCTTTCTGTGCACTCTGCAGTTAATATGTTGGTCATGATGAAGGATATATTAGCACTGAATTGAAGACAATGTGAATATAAATATGCTGATGCAAATCCTTGAATACCTCCGGGCTTTTTCCGTACACAAATACCCCGGCAACTTGTTTGAACACTAACTGAATTTTTCTTTGGATGATCAGTTTTCCCAGCATTCCCATTTATCAGGGCAACACGCACCAGTTCGGAATGAACTACTACCTAAAATGAAAAGCACTTTCATTAGTGTGTTTATATGTGAAATAAGAATATTTAGAAAGTCTGACTTCACTGGCGGTTGTATGATTCAGTGCAACCTTGGCAGAGTGGCAAGGAGTTATATTTACACTGATGAAAATGTTGCATGGTCAGTGGTTAACATGCTAAAAGTCATCATTCTCCCAAGTTACCTTACTGTGTTATTTCTGAGTGGCAGCAGCCAAATAAAATTCCCCTTCCCTTCCCCCCCACCATTTTTTTTTTGCTTTTAAAGTAGGGCATTTTGGCTTAAATTTGCTTTTAAATATGTAAATATCATCTTATTGCGAGTCTAAACAGTTTAAATTGGTGCTTGAGCTATGGTCCATGAAGGAAAGCAAGAAAGACCTTGGACCCTCATTTAACATATTCAGACCTAAGCATGGGACTATCCTGAGCTCAAGCCCTTTCCCACATAAACTCCCTGTTGCAGGAGTCTGCTACAGAGAAGTTACAGTTTGCTTCTGGAGTAAGTAAGCAACAAGCTATTTCCATCACCTTCAGTAAAAGCCAGAAGCGAGGAGTGAATTGTGCTGCAGCACATGTGTGTGTCTGAGTCCCAGTGTCTCTGGGGACTGCTGCCCAAGCTGCGCCGTCTGACCAGTGCTCCTGGCTGGGTTTGCACCCTGGGCTCAAACCATGCTGTGCTCTGCTCCAGTTTCCAAACTGAACATGAGCTCTGGTGGGATTTTACTCGGTGGCCTCCTGCCCTCTTTGCACTCTTTCTTGCTGGATGTAGGCAGGCCAGCAGTCATGAAATGCATAAATAAGCAGGATGTCTTCCCCGCAGGAAAAGGCAGTGGGCTGGGGTGGAAAGAAGCAGGGCTGAGGGAGATGAGAAGCAGGAAGGAGGGCTGGTTCCCAGGCTTCTGGCATTCGAACCGAGGGAGTCCACCCTGCCATCTGCCCAGCTTATGTATTGTGCTAAAGGCTGCTGTCGTATAGGAGAGCCTTTGACAAGGTTTCCAGCTGTGGAAGGATGAGTAAAGGCTGTGGGAATAGGATATGAACCATACGGTCTTGCCAACTGTAGAATGCTTTCTAAATTTCTCCTGGGTTTGGAACATAAGAAAGGCTTTAGTTGGCTCTTGTGTGGGAGTTGGGTATGTGGAGAAGCAGTGGCTGGCAGTTAATATTTAGAAGGATAGACCAGCAGCATTGACCTCATATGGGGAATGACAAGGTACTTCCAGGGGGAGTTCCCGTTAGCGAGGTCAGCATTGTTTTTTTGCCTCATGTTTATTTGGTGCAAGATTGTCTTGTTTAATGACCGTTTGTATAGTGCTGTATTGTGTAAATAAAGCTATGACCTTTACCTTCTGATAACAGTATAGGAGTGAGTTAATGTTAAATGAGAGAGGGCAGGGAGTGGGAATCTGCCAGGGTTAATGCCAAGTTTACATTCCTGTGAGGGCAGCCATGTTCCGGTACTCAGCAGAAAGGGCGACAGTGCTTCTCAACAGATAATAGCAGAGAAATGTTACAGAGCATATTTGTTTTTATTTCTGGGTGAATGTCAGTGATTTGAGATGATTGATGTTTGTGCTTTCATTTTATAACAGGAAGAAATGTGTGTTATCTTTCTGCATTTGATAAGAAGATCTTAACTGAGCGAAACATGCACAAAATAAGAATCCACTAGAGCTGCAGCAATGTAAAACTGAAATGTACTGACACAAGACAGTCCCTGTGGTTTTCCTAAAATGCTGAGGCACAGCTTTGTTTCTACAGAAACATGTACACCAGTTTCAAACAAGTTTCTGACAGCAGAAAGAGAATGCCTTTTGTTTCACAGTGCCTTAAAAATCTGAAGGTGCTTCCTAAACATGATTCTGTTCTTAAAAGACAAAAGTTAGGGGTGAATTTTGCTGTGCCCTTCTGTCATTTTTGTTTTCAAACACTGGAAAATACTTCTATAACCCAGTG